>JAWRVZ010000301.1:547500-550000 GCA_037043235.1 Rhodeus uyekii | reverse complement strand
CTCAAACACACACACACTCTCAAACACACACACTCTCAAACACACACACACACACACACACACACACTCTCTCTCAAACACACACACTCTCAAACACACACACACACACTCTCTCTCTCACACACACACACACACACACTCAAATACACACTCTCTCAAACACACACACTCTCACACTCACACACACACACTCTCAAACACACACACACACACTCAAATACACACTCTTTCAAACACACACTCTCTCTCTCAAACACACACACACACACTCTCTCTCTCAAACACACACACTCTCTCACACACACACTCTCTCAAACACACACTCTCTCTCTCAAACACACACACACACACACACACTCAAATACACACTCTCAGGGTTCGTAGCTGTCATTGAAAACTGGAAAAGTCAGGGAATTTTTTAGTGTCTTGAAAAATCATTGAAATGTCATGGAAAATTGTAATTTGTCAAGAAAGTCATTGAAATGTCATTAAATTTGTCTTTCGTCTCTATTTATTTTTTCACTTCGTTCTTTTTTCTTTTTTTCTTTACTTAAATCCATCCGAAATCTTTTTATTTCTCAACGGTCGGCACTTCCGCGTTTGTAAATTGACGAATGACAGTCAGCGCCGCCTGTGAGAAGCGCGAGGAACCTCATTCAGCAGTTGCAAATGGCGCATTTGACCGTTCCGTTCGACTATTGTCATTCAAATATAAGGACTTCACACGCTATGCCGGGGCGTCAGTGTTACACAAAGATCGGCTTCAGGCTGTGGATGGCGATCCTACATTGCTAGAGGTATGTCAACACCTTCGCCAGGTTTTATAAGCTGGATGTTCCATCTCTGGCTTCTCAAGTGCTTTCGGCGAGTAATTGAATAAATTATTCCTGGGATGTTGCTACTTTTCTCATGATACAGTTGTTACCGCTTTTGCTGTTGACGCTGGGGTTTCTGTACAGTAGTTTGTGCTTATGTGCTCACTGTCGCCGCTTTGCCGTTGACGCTATGCTCTCACATTAGTTTTGCTTAAATGCTCTCTGAATAGTCGTGTCTAATGATGTTACGTCTGACACCGACGCTCCGAAGCTTCAAACTCGAACGGTTCTTGCAATGAACCACTGCTTCGGAGCTTGTGTCATTACGTCACTAGTCACGTGAAAATGACGTTTGAAGCAAACACACTGCTTCACTCCGGCAGTGAACCACCTGACTCTGACAGCCCGATCAGTGTTGACGGGTTTGAAACCGGGCGGCTGTATTTCTTATAAAAGTGAAACCAAACCATGGGTTGTAGTAGACGGTGTTTGCATTGGCGTTATTGTTGAGGAGAGTGGATTGAGTTTATTTTACTGTTGTATATTCAAAGCAATATATCCTCATTTATATCTGCTTCCTAAACTGTTTTTGTGTAGCCACTCCTGCATCATCTGTTCCATGCGAGAGGATATTCTCTAAAGCTGCTGATTTTTTTTTAAAGAATTCGCCTTTCACCAAAGACTGGAGAAAATAATATTTCTGAATAAAAACCATACCGTTTAATGAACACTTTGTCTAAGCCTTCTGAATGTACCCAAAGCACACCCTCTATAAGGTTTCAGAAATGACGTGAAGGGGAGGACTTGCTAAATGGGAATGTGCATTTTGATGCACATTTGATTTTTTTTTTTTCCCCACTTTTGACCCCACCAGATATGCAGCTTGGGATCATTTTGATGCAGGAGAATTTTGTAAAAATGGTCAAATTTTGCAAGAACAAAGATAAATATTGTCAATTATATTTTAAATATAAAATGGCTTTAACTTTATTTTAGTTTATTTTCAAGTGTCAAATAAGTATTTATTTTACTAAAGTTCTCTGAATAAAAGATAGGACAATCTGATTATGACCCCTTGAAAATTGTCAACAAGGGTTAGATGACCCCTGGTTTTCAAAAGCTATTGAAATCCATGGATGGGACTTCAGACTGTTTTATGTGTTACTAATTATTTGTATTGTAGTGTATGCTATTTTTCAAGGGACTATCAGTCTGTTGTTTTGAATGTGTTTGTTCCTGTTCTGGTTTTTGCCACTTAATTGAATTGCAGTGTAATTCCATACACATTTATATGGGACTTGGCAGACTGTTTTGCCCATTGCTGTAGACGGCTTTTGTTTTTAAATGCGTTTCTTCTGGTTTTGATACAGGTACGTGTATCATATTTTTTTGACTGTACAAAATCAAGTATTAAAATGTCATTGAGAATTATAACTTTGTCATTGAAAAGTCATGGAATTTTTTTGAACTGATGTGCTATGAACCCTGCACTCTCTCAAACACACACTGTCTCTCACACACACACACACACACACACACTCTCACACACACACACACACACACACTCTCTCAAACACACACTGTCTCTCACACACACACACACACACACACACTCTCACACACACACACACTCAAATACACACTCTCTCAAACACACACTCTCTCACACACACACACACACACAC
>JAWRVZ010000301.1:500000-537500 GCA_037043235.1 Rhodeus uyekii | reverse complement strand
ACCCCAGCTCTGCTTTAACCGTTGCAACACACAGACGATCCTGAAACACACACACACACGTCCTTCATGTGAAACACACAAACACACTCCATGCAATCCCGTTTATTTTCCACTAATTCCATTTTATGGTTGAATTAAATTGCAGTAATCCCAAATCATGATATACATCGTAATAAAAGTTTAATAAAAATACATTTATGTCCTATGAAATTACTTGTATATTTTTATCCAAATTCCTTATTTATTTTTAAAAAGGAAAATTTTAATTTTTTCCTTATTTATTTTAATTTACTGGTTTAAATATAGTAATTAAAAGCATCTATGAAATTCATAAAACCTTAATAGTTTAATAATTTATTAAATTAAACTTTAAAATGTTTGGTTTTTTTCCAAAGTTTTTCCTTGATTTATTAGATGTTTATCAAAAATGCATAAAACATTGATTTAATTTACAATTGATTTTAATAATGTTTTTCCAACAACATGATGCATAAAAAGAAGAAAAATAGGAAAAATACTCCCATTTTTAAATGAACCACGTTGTTTTTAAATCTTGGACGAGGGTTTGTGCAAAGCATTCTGGGATTGTTTTGATGTTAACCCGGTAAAGCCTGACGGATGAAACACTGAGCTGTGAGTTTTCACTCTTTCTGCCGATGATCCGTCAGTGTTCATATTCCAATGCTTAGCTTTATGATTTAAAACACTGAATGCATGATATTTCTAAACTCAGTTCATGCATTGATGCTCCAGTTTAACTCGTAACGTCACTAGTGATGTAGAAGCGGCTCTGTTTACTGAGTAAAACCAGAGAAGATGTCACTCTTTCACTCTTTCCCAAAACACGCTCTGATTGTGCGGCAGGTCGGATGGTTTGATGGGAAATTATGTCACAGGCTTTACAGGGTTAAAGAAACAATTTCCTCTTCGGCAAAGTCGTCACCGTACGCGCTACACACACACACACACACACACACACACACACACACGCCGCAGGAAACTTGAGGGAATCGTAGCTCAGAGTGAGAGTTGATATATGTGCTGCTGACAGACACACACACTCTCACTCTCACTCTAACACACACACACACACACACACACACACGCGCACAGAGAGAAAGACAGCGCAAACTCCAGGAGTTTCATGCGTTTCCTCTGCAACTCTTTCTTTCTTTCTGCTGTACGTTTGTTTTCAGGAAACGCATGTAATGATTGAATTGTGTGTATCTTGTCATGTAAATGTTTAACACACTCACAGAAACCTTGTTGATCTTTCACTGAACGTAACATGCTTTTTAATGCATTTCCTCCTGACTCCTCAAACACACGCTGTTGTCTGTATTCTGATGTGTGTGTGTGTGTGTGTGTGTGGGGTCTCCCGTGTCACACAGCTAATAAAGGTTTTTATGCACTGTATCTGGCTCAGTGTGTGCTTGTGTGTGTGTGTGAGTGTGTGTAACTCTTGATCTGGAGAGTTTAATCCCGTGTTTCACAGCAGGAACTTTCCCTTTAATTCCCCTCTGAACTCACAGGAGTGAACTGTAGTAGCTTCACTCTCCGTCACTGGGGTGAAGCGTCTGCAGCATCTGTGTGTGTGTGTGTGTGTGTGTGTGTGAGAGTCTCTGCTGCAGTGTCTCCTGCGGTGTCTCTATATGGGTCAGTCTGGCCTACTTGAGTGTGGTGTTGTTGTGTGTGGAGTGTTGCAGGGCTGGAGTGTGTGTGTGTGTGTGTGTGTGTGTGTGTGTGTTGTAGGGCTGGAGTGTGTGTGTGTGTGTGTGTTGCAGGGCTGGAGTGTGTGTGTGTGTGTGTGTTGTAGGGCTGGACGCTGCAGCAGATGCGCTGGATCTGGATCCGTGTGTCTCTGATTCTCCAGAGGATGAGAGTCTCTGATCCAGATGTTCCCAAACCAACATCTTTCACTCTTTCTCTCTTTCACTCGCTCTGTTAGAAACTCTCTCTGAACGTGTTGTCATGCTGATGACGAGCTGATACTGAATTATCTCCATATATCGGGACGATTTATTATCATTATTTATAGTTTTTTACAGAAACTGATGCTTTATATTTCTCAGGATTCAGAAGAACAGCATTTGTTCTGAAGAGAATCTTTTGTGACATTATGAATTATGCAGTAAAACAGTTAAAGTTTATATGTGCAAACTTTCATTAAAACATTCTTATTGGAAACGATCAGTTAATTTATAATGCCGTCCGTCAACTGATCGCCTTATTCTTAAAAATATGTTTCCAACCAGAGAAAGTTTGTGTTTTGGGGTGAACGCTCACACTCTCACTCTCTTTTACAGTCTCTCTTTGTCTCGGTCTCTCTCTCTCTCTGTTTCGCTCGGGCTCTCTCTATCTCTTGCTCATCTCTCTCTCTTTCACTCTCTCACTCTTTCTCACTCTCACTCGATCACTCACTCTCTTTTACAGTCTCACTCTTTCTCACACTCTTACAGTCTTGCTCTATCTCTCTCACATTCTAACTCTCTTTCACTCTCTCACTCTTTCTCACTCGATCGGTCTCACTTTTTCACACTCTCACTCTATTTCTCTCACACTCTCACTCTCTCTCTCACACTAACTCTCTTTTACACTCACACTTTCACACTCTTACTCACACTTTCTCTCTCACTCTTTTACACTCTCACTATATTTTACATTCTCACTCTTTCACACTTTCACTCTCTCACACTCTCACTCTCTTTTACCCTCTCACTTTCACTCTCTTTCACACTCACTCACACTTTCTCACACTCTCTATCTCTCTCACACTCTCACTCTCTTTTACCCTCTCACTTTCACTCTCTTTCACACTCACTCACACTTTCTCACACTCTCATTCACTCTCTCACACTCTCATTCTCTATCTCTCTCACACTCTCACTCTCACTCTCTTTTACCCTCTCACTTTCACTCTTTCACACTCACACTTTCACTCTCTCTCTCACACTTTCTCACACTCTCATTCACTCTCTCTCATTCTCTATCTCTCTCACACTCTCACTCTCTTTTACCCTCTCACTTTCACTCTCTTTCACACTCACTCACACTTTCACTCTCTCTCTCACACTTTCTCACACTCTCATTCACTCTCTCTCATTCTCTATCTCTCTCACACTCTCACTCTCTTTTACCCTCTCACTTTCACTCTCTTTCACACTCACTCACACTTTCACTCTCTCTCTCTCACACTTTCTCACACTCTCATTCACTCTCTCTCATTCTCTATCTCTCTCACACTCTCACTCTCTTTTACCCTCTCACTTTCACTCTCTTTCACACTCACTCACACTTTCACTCTCTCTCTCACACTTTCTCACACTCTCATTCACTCTCTCTCACACTCTCATTCTCTATCTCTCTCACACTTTCACTCTCTTTCACACTCACTCACACTTTCACTCTCTCTCTCACACTTTCTCACACTCTCATTCACTCTCTCTCTCACTCTCATTCACTCTCTCTCTCTCTCTCTCTCTCTCTGTCCGTTTGTTGACCCTGGATCTGTAGTTGTGCTGTAATATGTAGGTAAAGCCCTTCAGTTTTGGCGTCTCCCTCTCGTCTCTTAATTCTGCATTAGTGTGTTTGTGTAATCTGACCTGAGGTCAGTTTTGAGGATGTGTGTGTCGTTTCCCATCAGTGCGTCTGAAGAGGTGCTTTCCCTGCGCTCCGGTTCTCCCTGCTCTCCGGCTTGTGCGATTGGTCTTTTGGAGATTTGTGGAGTGTGTGTGTGTGTGTGTGTAAGTCATTAGCGCTGTAATCCTGAGGATAAGCGTGAAGATGAAGGGCGTCCTGTGGAGGAGTGATGGAGTGATGGGGTCAGACGGAGGACATTCTCCTCTTCACTCTCTTCTTGCTCTGTTCAGACTCTTTCTTGCATCTGTCCTTTTCTTCCTCTACCTCCTCTTCTTCATTCTCTTCATCCTCCTCCTGCTTCTTCCTTGCCTTGTTTTTCCCTTCATCTTCTTCCTCCACCTTATCATGTACTTCCTTCTTCTTTTAGTCTTCCTCCTCCTCCTCTTCTGCTTGTGTTATTCCTCCTCTTCTTCTTCCTCCTCATCTCATTCATCTTCATTTCCTTGAGAGATTATTATACCTACTTTACAGTTCATCTTTTTGTGAAATCTGATGGTTTTGTGCAATAAAAGGGCATTTAGTCTGATTTTGGATGAATAGTAATGGGGTTGAACTTTCATCCATTTATTTACACGGGTTATTTGGGATGTGATCCGTGTCTTTACCGCGTGACCTTAAACCAGCGTAATGATGTCGTCCTCAAGACCAACCAGTTGCTTGTAAATGAGTTTTGGCTTATTAAAGGCAGTTTCTGCTGTCAATCGTGATTAATGAAGGGGAAATAAATAAATGCTATTAAAGTGAAGAACGGACAGCTATAGTTGTTTTCTGTTGTCGCAGTGTTAAACGCAGAGCGGATTGGTTTTGTGCGATCCTCCGCAGGCGTTGCGAGTGACATGCGATCCGTGAGGTCACACACTCTCCGTGTCGTCGCTCTGCTCGCGGATGTGCCGTGAGATCCGGATCGTTTGCTGCCTGCGTCCTCGTTGGTAAAGTTGTAAAAATAGACGTGTCCTGCGCGGCCCATGGGGGGTTTGGAGGCGAGGCACAGACAGAGACGGGAAGAGAGATTCTGTCCACAGAAATACATCACAGCGACGCTGCAAACTCTGGGCAAAGACACGCAGAAGAAACTCTTCCGTTTGTGACCCACAAACAAAACTTGTGTGACATTTAGAAATGTCTCGTTTGATCAGTTTAATGCTTTCTTGTGGTATAAAGGTAAACATTTCTTTTTGGGGGGGGGGGGGGCGGGCGATTGCATATATTGGATTGCAGACACACACACACTCACTCACACTCACACATACACATATATAACCATACAATTATAATCTTAAAAGTATGTATATCTTTGATTAACTAAACTCGGGTGTTAATCTCACATTTAAAGCATCGTTTCTATCATCAGTGTTTTGCGTTTAAAGCATCGGCTCGTTATTCATGAAACTCATTCATGTTCATTAAACGCCTTCTGTTTCTCTGACCCGCGAAGATCAATTTATCTGATAATGATTTATCCTTGTCGAAAAATCCTGGACAAAAGCAAGAATATTCTGTCAATATCGATGTACAACAATGTTATAAATTAAACCGCTTCGGTTTTTAAAGCTACATTAATAATTCTCAGATCTGTTTCTCTAATGAACCCGCAGTCAATAACCCAAGCCGACAGATCCGTATCATGAGTGTGAGAGACGCTGCTCACGCCTGACTCTAGCTGTGTGTGTGTGTGTGTGTGTGTGTGTGTGTGTGTGTGAGCGTGAGCCGGACTGACCCGTGGACCGCATCCCGCCCGGGTTGGTGTCGCTCACAGTGACTGTCACGTCTGTTCAGCGTCTCGCGCTCCGAGCCGCCGGTTAGTGGCAGAGTGCCGCGTCCGGATCAGGCGGGATGGAGTCGGGAGCTTCCCGTGACTCTCCGGCGCGCTGTAACCCAGTCAGTGTGTGTTGAGCAGGAGTGTGTTGTGCATGAGTGTGTTTATACTGGTTGATCAACTGATGTATCGTTGTGTTTCACAGCCGCTGTGAGTCCAGTGACGCCGTGGAAAGAGACGCAACATCCGACCGAACATCAGACGTTTGGGACAGACTTCCTGTCAGGTGAGTTCAGTGACTTAATGAGTCATTATTCTGCTCAACTGATGCACCGTTTGTGTTTTAGCAGATGCTCTTTATTTTACATTTATATTCATGCTTTTATCATCGCATTCAAGAAACACATTGACATTCTAATCAGTTCTTGCTTTCCCTGAGAATCAAACCCATGACCTTGATGTTGCAAGCACTGCTGTTAGAGATGCTGGAAGGAGTGCATGTTTTGCTTTGAGATACAAATGTGTTTTCTCTCTCTCTTTCTGTCTTGATCGTCTCTCTCTCTCTCTCTCTCTCTCTCTTTCTGTCTCGATCGTCTCTCTCTCTCTCTCTCTCTCTCTCTCTCTCTCTGTAGAAACACTTTTCTCCTCTCATTGAAATGCAGCTCCGCATCTTCTCACTTGTTCGCCACGCCCTGTTGTTTATCTTCTCACTCCATCTTTCTGTAGGATCAGTGTCTGGTTTTCCTGATCGGATGATGGACAGCGGCCCGATGGGACCGTTCTCAGGTGACCAGAAACACGAATCACCTCACTCTATATTATTTTTTTTAGAATTTTCCTGATTTGGTAGTTAATCATAAATAAATTTAAGCATAAAATTGTTTAGTTTTTTCTTAGAAATGCACATTTGAGAGTAAAGCACTGAGCTTGAGTTGAGATGCGGAAAGTCTTCACTTTTATTAACGACAGATCTGCAAAAAAGCAATTTTTATCTGGAAAAATGTGAATATTCAGCTCTTAATAAATGTGGCATTGTTCTTATTACGAAAAAACATGCCAAACTTTGTTCAAAGGATTTCTTGATGATTTAATATTTTATAATCATGATTTTATAATGTCTAAATATAAACTCAAAAGCAAAACTTGTGAAATGGCTTATAAGCTTGCTTTCACATCTTTACAACTTTTGCAAATGTGTTCAATCTTTGAAGGATGACCAATTACTTTTTCTTTTGGTCAACACATTAAAATAGTATTTAAATTTGAATAAAAGTGGGAAAAGTGCGAAGCCGTTTAAAGGGACTGTAATGAACATCACGTTATCGTTTACTCACCCTGGTGTTGTTCTAATGTCGCACGCCCCTCTCTCTTTTATGGACCACGATAGGAGAATAAAAAAAAGACATGAAAGCTTCACAGATTGACCTGTTTCCATACAGGTCGTATGTTCCAGCTGTTCTGGAGGTTTGCGATTAGGGTTTGCTGGAAAAACAAGGCAAAAGTTGTATTAACATTAAAAATGTATTAACAAGTCTATTTGCGTCGCCGTTCACTACGACTCACACAGAAAAAGTGAGAAATCAAAAATGTGACATGGAAAAAATGTTTTGTTTGTTAAAGAAAGAAGGCCATTTGCCATTAAAACAACAGTGAGTAAATGACGGCTGAAAAACGGTTTCATTCACTTTTCATTTTTACTATTTTACTAAGACCTTGACTATAGGTTTGCTAATTTTGTTTTAGGGATGTGTTTGTGTGCGTGTGCGTGTGTGTGTGTGTGTGTATATATAGAGCCTTAAATCATTATTCTAATGTGATTTAGCTGATTTTTCAGTTCTCGTTGCTTGAGGCCGCGCGTTAATTATACGCTTTTATTCGTTCAGTGTCATCTTGTTGAATCTCTCTCCGGCCATTAATTAGGTTTACTAAAATTGTGCGTCCGGCAAAACAACACCTCTAATTACCCCTGACCTCGTTTAATGGAGATCTCCTCCTCTGATTCCTGTTTTCAGTGCAATCTACATCTCTGCATCCGTAATAAGCTCATGGAGTCAGACAGAAAGTCCATCTCTGCTCCTGCTTTGATTTGGAATAACCTGGAGCGTTTATTCTGCGCTGCTAATGGGCCGCAGTAATGATAATGAGTGTGAATTCATTAGCCGGGGAAATGAACGGCCCTGTTTTTCCTCTGGAAAGACAATAGCTGATGATCGCGCTGTTTACAGGGGCTCTTGGGAGGCGATGAGTCACGCTCGCATCAGAATTCAGCTCAGATGCGACACTGGGTTTCACCACCTGTCTCTGTCGAACCCGACACACACGTCTGATCTGATAAACGTGTGTGTCATAGAGAGGGTGTTACAGGTGCAAAACCATTGAGACCTGAAGAAACCGGTCAAGCTAGAACAATCAAACAATTGTTTTACTGGAAAATGACTTGTTTGGGGGGGGGGGGGGGGGGGGGAGTTGGCTCATGTTAGCAAACTGGACTTCCAACATGCCTGCAGTGAATATCTGTTAATGGCGATTAGCTAAGAGTTCAAACGTGATAGACAAGTCAAAAAGTGCTAGCGTAATGCTAATGCTAGCATCGCCTGGCTGTCTGTTAAAACATGCTAACATTCTAGTAGCATCTGTTGAATCATTAAAACATGTTGTCGTCATGCTAATGATATGTTAAATGTTTTAATGTAATGTTAAACATTACACTTGTTAATTTTTTAGCATTGTTAATCAAGTTACCATCAATGCTAACAACGTGCTAATCATTTTGTCATGTTGCTAATAACATGTTATCATGCTAAGCATGTTGGAATAATGTTACCAACTTGTTAATCATATTAGCATCTTGTTAACTTAGCTTATTAACTAAGTTTAAGTTTAACACCGTGTTAATCAAACTTAGCAGCATGATAGCGGCATGTTAATCGCGTTAGCATTGATAGCGGCATGTTAATCGCGTTAGCATTGATAGCGGCATGTTAATCGCGTTAGCATTGTTAACCTCATGTTAGTCGTGTTAGCAATGATAGCGGCGTGTTAAACGTGTTAGCATTGATAGCGGCATGTTAATCGAGTTAGCATTGTTAACATGTTAATCGTGTTAGCATGGTTAACCTCATGTTAGTCGTGTTAGCAATGATAGCGGCGTGTTAAACGTGTTAGCATTGATAGCAGCATGTTAATCGAGTTAGCATTGTTAACATGTTAATCGAGTTAGCATTGTTAACATGTTAATCGTGTTAGCATTGTTAACATGTTAATCGTGTTAGCATTGTTAACATGTTAATCGTGTTAGCATTGTTAACATGTTAATCGTGTTAGCATTGTTAACATGTTAATCGTGTTAGCATTGTTAACATGTTAATCGTGTTAGCATTGTTAACCTGTTAATCGTGTTAGCATTGTTAACATGTTAATCGTGTTAGCATTGTTAACATGTTAATCGTGTTAGCATTGTTAACATGTTAATCGTGTTAGCATTGTTAACATGTTAATCGTGTTAGCATTGTTAACATGTTAATCGTGTTAGCATTGTTAACATGTTAATCGTGTTAGCATTGTTAACATGTTAATCGTGTTAGCATTGTTAACATGTTAATCGTGTTAGCATTGTTAACATGTTAATCGTGTTAGCATTGTTAACATGTTAATCGTGTTAGCATTGTTAACATGTTAATCGTGTTAGCATTGTTAACATGTTAATCGTGTTAGCATTGTTAACATGTTAATCGTGTTAGCATTGTTAACATGTTAATCGTGTTAGCATTGTTAACCTGTTAATCGTGTTAGCATTGTTAACCTGTTAATCGTGTTAGCATTGTTAACCTGTTAATCGTGTTAGCATTGTTAACCTCATGTTAATCGTGTTAGCATTGTTAACCTCATGTTAATCGTGTTAGCATTGTTAACCTCATGTTAATCGTGTTAGCATTGTTAACCTCATGTTAATCGTGTTAGCATTGTTAACCTCATGTTAATCGTGTTAGCATTGTTAACCTCATGTTAATCGTGTTAGCATTGTTAACCTCATGTTAATCGTGTTAGCATTGTTAACCTCATGTTAATCGTGTTAGCATTGTTAACCTCATGTTAATCGTGTTAGCATTGTTAACCTCATGTTAATCGTGTTAGCATTGTTAACCTCATGTTAATCGTGTTAGCATTGTTAACCTCATGTTAATCGTGTTAGCATTGTTAACCTCATGTTAATCGTGTTAGCATTGTTAACCTCATGTTAATCGTGTTAGCATTGTTAACCTCATGTTAATCGTGTTAGCATTGTTAACCTCATGTTAATCGTGTTAGCATTGTTAACCTCATGTTAATCGTGTTAGCATTGTTAACCTCATGTTAATCGAGTTAGCATTGTTAACCTCATGTTAATCGAGTTAGCATTGTTAACCTCATGTTAATCGAGTTAGCATTGTTAACCTCATGTTAATCGAGTTAGCATTGTTAACCTCATGTTAATCGTGTTAGCAATGATAGCGGCGTGTTAAACGCGTTAGCATTGATAGCGCCGTGTTAATCGCGTTAGCATTGATAGCGGCATGTTAATCGTTAATCGTGTTAGCAATGATAGCAGCCTGTTAAACGTGTTAGCACATGTTAATCGCGTTAGCATTGATAGTGGCATGTTCATCGCGTTAGCATCGCGGTAACAAACTACTCATGTTAGTGTCATGATAACAACATGTTAGCATGTGACGCGTTATATTACTTGTGTTAGGGTTTTGTTAAAAATGTGTTAATCATGCTAACATATTTTGACTAGAGGCGGCGTAGTTGTTCACACAAGCACCACTCATTGGACGTGTTATTCTCAAAACCTTAAGACAATGTATTGAGTTTCCCTCTGAATGTCTGTGACCCGCAGGTTTCTCTCAGCCTAGCACAGGTGCTGCTCCTTTCCAGACAGAAAGACCTCCGGACCCCAAAACACCGGCCGAACCCCTGGCAGCCGCGACACCCAAGAGCCCGCCGGACCCTTCTGAAGGTATTTACACAGAACTGCACAATAACATGATGAAACGGAGCGTAAATAGCGTGACAAATCAACGTAATCATCCCCAAATGCTGTTCATGCCCTTAATATGTAGTCCGTTTCCCTCATGTACTTCCCATGTGTTTGTATTAGGGATTATGGGATTCTTGCAGGAGCCCCTGTGGAGCGAATTTCTAATCCATCAGTAATTAAAACCTTTGCTGACCACTAGTTGGCACTATGATGGCGTTACAAAGCGGGTCAAATCCGTCCTTCCTGGTATCCCAGGGGCGTTTTCCGGGTTGAATAGGGAATAGGCTGAGACCTAGAGTCATATCGCTGGTTTAAATCAGGATATTCCTGGTATTTCATCTAGTATTGATTTATTATTATTAAAGAGTCATTTGAACTTGTCTGTACTTGAAACAAGTGGAAAATCTGTCGAAATGCATCCGCTTTCAAGATACAATCTATAAAAGCAATTTAATTTGTTGTTTCTCAAGCTGATTATTCTGGGATAAAAGCATTTATTTAGATATTAGGCATGAATACCCGTTAAGAACAAGATTTGCATGCTTCTTCAATATTGTTTTGAGGTTTCTTTATCTTAAATTCACATGAAACCACCTAATTTCAGCACCTTATATTGAGAAATGCAATGAAATGTATTTTAAATTCTCAACTCATGTCGCATCCCTAAATGAACTGCTTTAGTATGAAAATTAAATAAAGCAATGTGTCTTTTTTTAGTACAGTAATGCCTTGAGATATGAGCATAATCCGTTCCAGGACGAGCTCTTAACTCAAGGTGCTCGTATCTAAAATCATTTTTCCCATAAGAAATAACAGGGGAAAAAATTATCCGTTCCGGCCCTCTAAAAAAAAGTCCCTTATTAGTGCTAATAACACTGTAAAAAACATATTTTTAATTGCTATAGAGACACACACAAACAAACAAACAATTATAGTATATAAGGATTCCTGTGATATAAAATAAAATGAGTTCTTGCCTTCGAGACAGACAGTACAGTAGCGGCTAATGACATTCCTAGCCTCAGAAGCTCATATTTATTATTATTGAACACTCATAACTCGTGCTGCTCCCAGCTTAATACTGGTGAATCACTCGTTGCCCCCGGTAACCCCCGCTGTAAAACCAAGCTGCCTCTAGTGGAGATCATATGCAATTACCCATAAATGAGGAGCTTGGTCTTACCTACCTAAGCTGCTCGTATCAAATATTTACTTGTATCTCAAAGGAAAAACGTCCGAAGGCTTGCTCGTATCTTAAAGCAAAAACGTCCGAAGGCTTGCTCGTATCTCAAAGCAAAAACGTCCGAAGGCTTGCTCGTATCTCAAAGCAAAAACGTCCGAAGGCTTGCTCGTATCTCAAAGCAAAAACGTCCGAAGGCTTGCTCGTATCTCAAAGCAAAAACGTCCGAAGGCTTGCTCGTATCTCAAAGCAAAAACGTCCGAAGGCTTGCTCGTATCTCAAAGCAAAAACGTCCGAAGGCTTGCTCGTATCTCAAAGCAAAAACGTCCGAAGGCTTGCTCGTATCTCAAAGCAAAAACGTCCGAAGGCTTGCTCGTATCTCAAAGCAAAAACGTCCGAAGGCTTGCTCGTATCTCAAAGCAAAAACGTCCGAAGGCTTGCTCGTATCTCAAAGCAAACACGTCCGAAGGCTTGCTCGTATCTCAAAGCAAAAACGTCCGAAGGCTTGCTCGTATCTCAAAGCAAAAACGTCCGAAGGCTTGCTCGTATCTCAAAGCAAAAACGTCCGAAGGCTTGCTCGTATCTCAAAGCAAAAACGTCCGAAGGCTTGCTCGTATCTCAAAGCAAAAACGTCCGAAGGCTTGCTCGTATCTCAAAGCAAAAACGTCCGAAGGCTTGCTCGTATCTCAAAGCAAAAACGTCCGAAGGCTTGCTCGTATCTCAAAGCAAAAACGTCCGAAGGCTTGCTCGTATCTCAAAGCAAAAACGTCCGAAGGCTTGCTCGTATCTCAAAGCAAAAACGTCCGAAGGCTTGCTCGTATCTCAAAGCAAAAACGTCCGAAGGCTTGCTCGTATCTCAAAGCAAAAACGTCCGAAGGCTTGCTCGTATCTCAAAGCAAAAACACCAGAAGGCTTGCTCGTATCTCAAAGCAAAAACGCCAGAAGGCTTGCTCGGATGTCAGGACACTCATATCTCAAGGTATTACTGTATAACCGCATCCAGGTCTGCAAAGATGGTGAAATTGTGTGATTTAGATCTTTGCAGGTTGTAAGGAATGTCATGTATATCTGTCTGAGACAGTAAAGGGTGGATGAGAAGCGAGTGAATGCCGTTAATGTGTGAGCGAGCGACAGAGGGAGTTAGTGCTGATCTGATCTCCTTTCTTCTCTGTATGTGAGGTGTCTTTGGTGACCGCTGGTCCGATGAGGCCGGCGTTCCTTCCGACCTGCCCTTCACACCCAGCGTTTCCACCATTATCAGTCGGCAGGTAGAGATCCCGAGTGAGCCGGCCGACCCTCAGTGGTCCCCGAGAGACCGGGCCGATCCCGAGGAGAGGGAAGCGGATGGATCCGACCGTAAGAAGGAGAAGAAGAAGAAGAAACGGAGACCCAGGGATGAGGTTTACGACTTCCACGCGGAGATGCAAAGCGAAAGCACGTTATCCGAGAGCCAGTCGCACAAGGAAGACGGAGGCTGGGAAGACGTGGGGCGTATCGGTGGAAGAGTCAAAAAGCCGAAAAGCCGGAAGAAGATTCCCGAGGAATGGGCGATCCACGCCGAGCCCTTTGTCCCGGCTTCCGCCTCCATCCCGCCGGAGTTCACAACCGATTTCACCCAATTGCCCGTTGAAGTCGACAGCGGTCTGGTGTCGTTTTCTGAGGACTTCACCGATGAGAGTCTCATCCCTCAGTCTCTTTCCCAAGATCTTCTGTCTCTCACAGCCTCTTCGCAAGATCCGCATCCCGAACCTGCAATTCCGTCTCCGGGAAAACACCCCTTCTCCACGTCCTCTGATCTCCTCATGGAAGTGGAAGATGGTTTCAGCCTACCGTCGCCTTTGGATAAAGCCGATTCCCTCGTTCTCCATCCTTCTCCCGGTGGAACTATTGAGGACGTGATGTTCGGACCGGAAAGCCCCTTGGAGTCTCTAGGGAAGGAGCCCAAAGCTTCCACCCCTTGTTTCGTTCCCCCGATGGAAGCTCTGATCTCCGCACCTCCGTTCTCTCCATCCGGACCCGCTTGGTCTCTCAACAACCACAACCAACCCTTTGATCCCGAAGCGGATCCGTTTGAACTCCCGGTTCCTCCACCTCTTCCTTCACCAAAGAGCAAAGCAAATCCCAAACAGGGCAAGAAGTCCAGTTCCTCCTCGTCAAAAAGCCCCGCCTCGCCCTCGCCCCAGAACTCCGGTCTGAATCCGGCCGCTCCGCCGTTCTTCCCTAGCTTTGCCGAACCTCGGGATCCCGCCGGAGCAGCGCCCCTCACACCGGAAGGTTTGTTGTGGATGTTTGGGATCCACTGTAATGCATGGCTGTGTGGATCCAGAGCCTGGGCTTGATGATTAAACCCAATAACTAACGAGGGTCAGGGTTCGGCTTGGGTGTTTCACCACAATGAATGATCGATTTTGTGCAAACAAGACCCCCCCCCATCCCCCCACCCCCCCACTCCCAATTAACCTTGTGATCCAGGGTCTACTAATCAAACGCTTTGGTTTGCAGTTTCCCGAGGAGGCGTTGCACCTTCGCTCTGCTGTTGTGATTTGTTTCTCGAACTTCCCTAACAGACAATCTTCTCTGGGTTTCCCGTCCCGTTTCTCTTCTAGCAGATTTTAGTGTGAATTTGTTCCACCCTCGTCACTCCGTGAACGTGAACGAAAAGTGCAATAAGTGATATTCTTTTCTTTTTTTCTCTCCTCTATGTTTGCCGACACCTTCTGGTTCAACTCGACGATTAGGTAGGTCAACATTTTGATTATTTACATCTACATTCCTGCTTTCAGCATCGCTTTTATCATCGCATTCAAGAAACACATTGACATTCTAATCAGTTCTTGCTTTCCCTGGGAATCGAACCCATGACCTTGATGTTGCAAGCGCTGCTCTCTACTGTTAGACACACAGGAAAGCTGTTGCTTTCTCTTTTTGTCTCTTTCTTGTTGTGTAACGTCCTCTACTCTTCATTCATAATCAGTTTTTCCGTGGAAGTTTGTAATTTGAGTGATGCTTATCTTTTCGTTGTGTGTGTGTGTGTTAGAGAGAGAGTGTGTGTGTGTGTGTGTTAGAGAGAGAGAGTGTGTGTGTGTGTGTGTGTGTGTTAGAGAGAGAGTGTGTGTGTGTGTGTGTTAGAAAGAGAGTGTGTGTTTTTTGTGAGTGTGTTTGTTTCTGTGTGTGTGTGTGTGTGTGTGTGTGTGTTTGAATATGTGTGTTGTTAAAGGTTTCACTTTAATTGTAGTAATTTTGTGCTTTTGTCATTTTGATCAGTTTGTTTTATTCCTAATTGGCGTAATTGTGTTATTTATAAAAGTGCTTGTGTTTCCATGAACAAACGGTTTCCAGTGAAGCATTTATGATTTTCTATTGATTCTTCAAACATCACGGAGTAGAGCAGAGGACGGACCTGCTGTGTGTGTGTGTGTGTGTGTGTTGTGTCACTCTTGCCTCTGAAATGCTTCAGGAGTAAAACTGGGTTGTGAATGTGATTATACGTGACCTTGATTAAGTTCAGCTGCACAACTGCAGAAACACTGTGTGTATCTGAACACGACCAATCGCTGTGTTGCATTCTGTGTGAAGCTCCTGTGTGTGTGTGTGTGTGTGTGTGTGTGTGTGTGTGTGTGTGTGTGTGTGTGTGTGTGTGTGTGTGTGTGTGTGTGTGTGTGACACAGCTGTCTCCTTCAGTTCTCTGTAATGTTCAGCTCTGTCTCCAGTGGGAGGGATTCTGTCACTGAAGGAGCCACTTATACACTACGGGAAACAGGACATCAGCGTTTGGTGTCAGACCTCCCAACATGCAAATTAATGACCGTGTCCCGTAATGTGTGTGTGTGTGTGTGTTACTATGAGCGCATGAGCTGAAAATAAAGCAATTGTGAAAGCTCAGTGTCAAATATCACAGAGAGGGAATTCTGTTGTTGCATGTTAGTTTCCATGCAGTAACACTTTCCTTTGTGTTTGTTACCACAGTAAATGTTTTAAAATCATCTTTTTTCTTCTTCTCATATATATATATATATATATACATGGGGAGAGAGACACACACACACACACACACACACACACACACACACACACACACACAGAGACACAGAGGGAGAGAGGACATTTAAAAGCCTTCTCTAGCCTTGAGCTCATCCTGTGAACGTCTGAATGGCTTTGATTGTTTTGGGTGTTTTGTGCGTCTGTGCTCTTGTGTATCAGTGAGACGCTGTTGTTATAAACGGTGGTAAGCTTGACACACACACACACACACTCTCTCTCACACACACACACACACACACAGAGACACTCAGAGTGACTCAGCACTTTGTTCAGTCTGACGCTTATGACTCTGAGTTTGGTCGTTTCTTTTGACCAGTAAATGCTTACGTTGTATCGATTTATTTGGGATTCTTTTGTGTTTGAGAAGTTTGACTCTTCATATAAATAGACGATCATGTAATAATCGATAAGATTATATTTTTTACTTAATCTTGTCATTGGCTTTTTTGTACAACTTCACTTGTTTCATTACTGGATGAATCAGTGTTTCTGAACGAATCTCTTGAGTGAATGATTCAATGACTCACTCATGAAGATTCACTTGTTTCATTACTGGATGAATCAGTGTTTCTGAACGAATCTCTTGAGTGAATGATTCAATGACTCACTCATGAAGATTCACTTGTTTCATTACTGGATGAATCAGTGTTTCTGAACGAATCTCTTGAGTGAATGATTTAATGACTCACTCATAAAGATTCACTTGTTTCATTACTGGATGAATC
Source organism: Rhodeus uyekii (assembly GCA_037043235.1). Lineage (NCBI taxonomy): Eukaryota > Metazoa > Chordata > Actinopteri > Cypriniformes > Acheilognathidae > Rhodeus > Rhodeus uyekii. Next base: position 521,139 of record JAWRVZ010000301.1, on the reverse strand, counting down.
AGTGTTTCTGAACGAATCTCTTGAGTGAATGATTCAATGACTCACTCATGAAGATTCACTTGTTTCATTACTGGATGAATCAGTGTTTCTGAACGAATCTCTTGAGTGAATGATTCAATGACTCACTCATAAAGATTCACTTGTTTCATTACTGGATTCTTAGATGAACTGGATAGTGTTATAATATATTTATATTTATAAATATGCTTTTTTTTTTTCTAGAGCCAAATCATAAGCAGCATCACTCACAGCAATCCCAGAATGCATTGCAACAGCTGCTTTTAGACTTAAACCGCTTGAAGAGAGTGAAATATGTATTCTAAAATCTTAAAGTGAACTCCATACCCAGAAGTATCATTTAAAATAGCCGAGTCTGAGTAAATCAATCTGCTTTAAAATCTTTCGTTAACCAGAAAAACAGACAAAAGCATAATTAAAAGGATTTAAACAGTGGAAAGAACACAAAACAGTGAATGTCATTGCACTGAAATATGGATTTCTTTCATCTATATCGTAATTATCTGTATTTGTGACTGTAAGTTCCTGCTTCGGTGAACGGAGGGTAATTATTCTGTTGATCACAACCCGTCTGCTTTTCTCCGACCGCCTGCCGACACACGAGCTGCAGCAACTGTTGCACAAACGGCCCCAGGCTGCCTCATTTACATATCCGCATAATTAAGACATTCGTGAAAGCATGTTGCTGCAGAGAGGGCACTATGACTGATCGAGCACGGCACGCAACGCTTAAACCCACTTTCTCAGCATCTGTCCTTGTTACTATGGAAACATCAGCTGCATCTCAGTCGCCGTGGCAACGGGACCGGCTCCACGCCCTCCCCGCAGGCCGTGTGTGTTCGCAACACTCGATGTGTTGACCTTTTGATTTCAGCGAATGACGGAAACACAGACTCTCGCGTCATCCAGAGAAACATTTGCTTTTTAAATGTAGTTTTATTCCGCAAGAAAGCGTTCAATTGATCCAAACTGAGACTAAAGACTTTTTCAAATAAAAGTTTGACTCATTAAAGAATCCTGAAAAATAAGCTGAGCATCAAATCATATTAGACTGATTAGTGAAGATCATGTGACACTGAAGACTGGAGTAATGATGCTGAAAATACAACTTTAATCACAGGAATAAATTACTTTACTATATATTCACATAGAAAACAGCTGTTTTACACTGATATAATATTACACTGTTTTACTGTATTTATCATCTAATAAATTCAGCTTTAATCACAGGAATAAATTACACTTTACTATATATTCACATAGAAAACGGCTGTTTTACACTGATATAATATTACACTGTTTTACTGTATTTATCATGTAATAAATTCAGCTTTAATCACAGGAATAAATGACACTTTACTATATATTCACATAGAAAACGGCTGTTTTACACTGATATAATATTACACTGTATTACTGTATTTATCATCTAATAAATTCAGCTTTAATCACAGGAATAAATGACACTTTACTATATATTTACATAGAAAACAGCTGTTTTACACTGATATAATATTACACTGTTTTACTGTATTTATCATCTAATAAATTCAGCTTTAATCACAGGAATAAATGACACTTTACTATATATTCACATAGAAAACAGCTGTTTTACACTGATATAATATTACACTGTTTTACTGTATTTATCATCTAATAAATTCAGCTTTGAGCAGAAGAGACTTTTTCAGAAAGCGGGACAGTTTCTTTCTGTTACTCTCAGTAGTGACAGTAAATAAGAGTTTATTTTCAGAACATGAACAGCAGCATTGAAGGTTGAACGGCTCTGGATGTGTGATGCCAAACACTGTTGTGTAAAAGACTGCGATTGAATTGATCCGTCTCCCGTTCAGACGAAGTATTGAGCGTCGCCGGCGGGTTATTTATAACCAGAGAGTGTGTGTGCAATCACTTCATAATCACGTCATCATCATGTGTGTGAGCAGAGAAACAGCAGGATGTGTGTTTGATGACCGGATGAGTGACTGTAAGATCCAACAGAACCAAAGACGCTTCACGTCTCAAACCTACTGCCCTCTTTACTGATGGAGTTGGCTGGGTGTACAGCTGGTTTCGGGGCCGGTCCTCCATCGTTAACCTTCATTTAATTATAACATTATATGAAATAAAATAATCGAACTGGGGGGAAAACCCACTGAATGAATCAATGGTCATCTGACTTTCCTCCAGTCCCTCTGTATTTGTGCCGTGTTTTTTGGGCATGCCGACCCTCACCTGCTCCGCCGTCGATGAGGCTCCTGTTGCCATGGCGACGAGAGGCAGTTGCTCGGGAGACCTAAGGAAGCAGGGCTACCAAGGAAACAATGTTGGCTCCTCGGAGGAGGAGGGGGGATGTGCTAAAAATAGCATCTGGTCGAGTTTTCTGGCTGTTTCTGAGCACCTGTGTGTGACATTGATGAGAGTTTCAGCCGCTCCACTAAAGGAATGCCTGCGCTTTTCTGTACGTGCCCTTCTGTAGTGTTGGGTTTCCTCACTGCAGTTCAAAATGCAAAATCTTGTGTTGTAATTAAAGTGTGCATGCTTCAGTAAACTCAACGCGTGCGTTTATTTGCGGTTCAGCTGTCCGTTTCAATCTGTGTTCGATGGGCTTTCCGTCAGTTTGTTGCAGAAGTTGCTTCCAGCCTCTTGTGCTGAATAAGCCAGCATTCAGGTCAGAGAAGCGCTTGCATGTGGGTCAGGCTCTGCTCTGACGGGCACACTGGCCCTCGTCTCTCTGCCGGGACTTTAAATAAACCGCACATCTTTATTTAATAATCCGTTACACTTTACAATAAGGTCTAATTGGTTCATATTTTTGAATGCATTAAATTGCATAAACTATTACCATTATTTAATGTATTAAATTATATAAATAACATTTAATGCATTAAATTGCATAAACTATTAACATTATTTAATGCATTAAATTATGTAAATAACATTTAATGCATTAAATTATGTAAATAACATTTAATGCATTAAATTATGTAAATAACATTTAATGCATTAAATTATGTAAATAACATTTAATGCATTAAATTATGTAAATAACATTTAATGCATTAAATTATGTAAATAACATTTAATGCATTAAATTGCATAAACTATTAACATTTAATGCATTAAATTGCATAAACTATTAACATTTAATGCATTAAATTATGTAAATAACATTTAATGCATTAATTTGCATAAACTATTAACATTTAATGCATTAAATTGCATAAACTATTAACATTTAATGCATTAAATTGCATAAACTATTAACATTAATTGAAATAACATTAAAATTGAAATAAACTAATATAATTATTTAATAAATTAAATAACAAAGTAACATTTATGAATTAAAATACATAAACTAATAACGTTAATACATTAAATTGAATAAATTATTAACATTATTTAATATATTAAATTGTATATTGTAATTAGTCGATGTCTTGCATTTGAGGCGGGCATATGCAAATTTATTTGATCATATGATGTCACAGATTCCGTAATATCAAAACGAGCTGTTTTTGGCGCTGGACTAAATGATTGTTTCCAAAGAGGAGGATATATCCTCTGAAAGTTCAAAGGTAAGTTTGACCTCTCAGGTCACGACCCTTTAAGGGAATAAAAGAGGTTTTTATTCATGGCAGATTTGCTACACGTTGCCGTGTCCTGGTCTAGTGTGAGTACAATAACAGACAGGCGGCATCTTTCAGCTTTTCTTATGTAACAGTGCCGGTGGGTCTGAGTCTGGGGTCAGATGAGCTCATCCCTGCAGTGTCTCTGTCCCTGACGGCCGGGACAGCCGCTCGCGCGGGGACACGACATTGATGTGACGCGTTCAGTGGACGGGTGCTCAGCAAACCTCACGGACAAACAGACGTGGAGCTCTTCTGAACTGTGCGGACGCCAGTTTGCTTTTAGAGTCAGTGAGGGAAATGCACAGCGGAAAAATTGTTTCAGAGCTAAACGTTTGATACATTGATACATTTTTGTTAGTTCAGTCACATTTAATTACAGCTATTAAACAGGAAAACCACAGAATAAGTGATGCAAACTAGTTCAAATGAAGACAATAGTGTTATTTTTCAGCTGTTTTCATCAAATCAATAATATTTCTGAATATTAAATGTCTTTGGTTGGTTAAAGTCCAAGGTTACTACACTGATTATGGGATGGAAGCACAATGAGATGTGCTTTACATGCAAAAATAAAGAAAAAAGAGATCAAATTAAGCAAAATATATGCCGATATAGTGAGAAAATTCTACTTGATAAGAACATAGATTAAAAAAACGCATTAAAAAGTTCTTAAAACAAGAAAAACACAAGATATTATAACTAGATTCAAGCAGCACAAATAGTGAAACCAGTGCAAAAAGAGTCAAATCAAACTATATTTATTTATTTTAATTTGTGGTTGGTTTTAAATAAATGTATTTAAATATTAAGTTATTATAATTTTGTGACAGAACGTGCAAACATTGATTTCTAAAAATAAGAATAATTTTGCTCTTAGAATAAGAAAATATTTCTTGATTTCAGGATGAACTGGGGAAAAAAAATCATTAATTTAAAGAAATCACTAATCAAAGTAAGAAAATTCAAGGTAAATTGTCTCAAAACAATCCAAATAATCTTTTGTTTTTAGTTCTAGGCGAGTTAATTTAACTTAGAAGGGAAGAAAACACGATTTACTGCCTTATTTCGAGATGTTTTAACTTATTTAAAGAAATGTAGGATGTGTTCTGAATCATTTCATCTGATCTGACCGTAACTCTTGCTCTGCTGATGTTCTTCCTCAGCGCGGCGATCGGCTGGCGGGTCACGGGTTTGTTTGGTGGGATGCTTGTTCTTCTGAAGCAACGCTTGCTGACGTAGGGAATTAGACACTTATGTAACCGCAGCGATGCTGACGGACACTTTGTCTGCTTGCGTTAACACGCGCGGTGACGGCACGCTGACGAAGCGGCTCAGTGTTGGGACCGTTTCTGTTTGAATTAGATAAGCATGAAATATTCATGACATAACTTTTTTTAGGCCAAAAAGAAGAGTTTCCATTACTTATCCATGTTAAAGATGTCATCAATACATTTATATATTGCCATATATTAGTTTATTTACGTATTGTTTAGGGATGTGCGATTATATTGGTCACCATATCGCTTTTGGCCGATATATTTACATTCATGGATTTATCAATCGCTTTTATCATCGCATTCAAGAAACACATTGACATTCTAATCAGTTCTTGCTTTCACTGGGAATCAAACCCATGACCGTGATGTTGCAAGCGCAGCTCTCTTGTTTATTCATCTTTTCCTTCTCTGATTGGAGGAATGATGTCATGTCTTTCTGCATAAGAGCCGTTTCACTCAACAAGTGTTGAAAATGATTCAGATCAGTTGCTCTAACAAAGACAGTATTGCTTCAATGAGGAGGTAGAGATTCATATTCCAATCGATTGGATTCATATTCCAATCCAGATCGTCCAGCTGTTTGTCTAAATTCAACACAGAGGAATAGGATAATATAAATAAGATATGCATCACATCCATGCATATTATTAGCATCCAGCTAGTGCTGTGTGTTTAGACGCTGGGATTAGGAGACGTGCATAAAGAGATACGATGGGTGAAATGCGCCCTCTGAAGTGATTGCTCTTTAAGCCCTTCCTCTTCACGCACGCAGCCTCAGGGATGATAGTAATGTGTCACTATCTGAGAGAGGAGGAGAGAAGAAAACATGGATGCAGAGAGACAACGTGGAGAAAACTGGACAGGCAGAGAGGAGGAGAAGGGAGTTGAGTTTGGGCAGCGAATGAACAGCCACATTAGAAAGCATGTGATTCCTGCCATTGCTGAGAGAGAGGGGGGGGGCGGAGAGAGATAGCGAGAGAGAGACAGAGGGAGAGAGAGAGAGAGAGAGAGAGAGAGAGAGACGCTTCCAGCCAGATCTCAGTGGTGTTTAGTCTGTTGTCGCCTGCAGAAGCAACAGCACCGAACGAGGTTGCGTTACACATCCGTCCGTCTCACTGACACACGTTTACATTTGAACACAAGACAAGGATTAAGACACAAAGACAGCCGAGAAAGGGGAACAAAAGCATGTCCTCTCTCTCCAACCAGCAGCCGGCTTCTCCGTTCTCTGAGTACAGTGAGCTATGTAAAGTCCCGTCCATGTCCTCCTCCGCCGCCGCTCCGGGTTGGGACTGGCAGCACGGAGACCTCGGGGCACCGCCGAGTTTCGGAGGCGGTCTTCGGGCAGCTGGAATGACAGATGAGGACAAGTTATGCTTCTACGAGTCGCCGTCTGAGCTGAACGCACCCGGACGAGGAAGCGTCCCGCCCAGCATGTCGTTCGGGAGCACCGGGGACAGTCCGGAAAGCCTCTCGTCCTCGTCGGCTGCGTCTCCTGGACAATTCGTGGCTTCGTTGCAATGCATGACGGACAGCAACTCAATGATGCTTTTGGGAAGTCGGGAAGAGATGCAACCCTCGAAACCGACTCCGAACTACTGTGTGATTGGCGTGGTGAACGACAGCTACCTGGAGGCTGAGGACGAGCCGGCAAACGCCGAGGACAGCGAGGAAGGAGACGACCTCCAGCCTTGTGTCATGGGAAGAGCCGAACAGCAGAGGAAGGCGATGAGGCGAGCCATGTCTGAGTGCTCGCATCTCTCCGTGCCGGCCAGCCTCCAGCTCCCGGATAAGTATCCCGGAGGAGGCGTCCTGGACGAGCTGCCGTCTCCCATGGGAGGAGCTCGTCGTTTGCACGGCGCGGCTATGAAACGCTCGCTCACCGTCGCCAACGATCAACCCCCGACTCCGCCGCCGACGCTCGCGGCCACACGCAACGACCTGCGAAACAATAGCGATTTCCCCTCGTTCCCCGTCCGCAAAGACCAAAGCGGCTTTCCCCTCTCGCCCCTCGAGGACCTGTTGGAAGGACCGTTCATCGACAAGGACCAAGGAGTCGTTCTCCCCGTGCCGGTGACGACTCGTGCGCTCAATGGGACTTGCAACAACACCGACACGATGGCATTTGAGGGTAGGTGATGACGGCGAGGTATCGATCGGTTTGATCAATTTTGGTGTATAATATCGAGCTCGTACAGTAGAGCTTGCAACACCAAGGTCATGGGTTTGATTCCCTTTGAATCAATCATTGATGGATGAGAGCGTTTAAAATAAGCGATAATTCATGAAAGCTTTGAGGCGAGAAATTCATTCTTAGAAATGCCGAAACTGGAAAGCATGTGTTTCAATGCAGTTCTTGCATTGATTTGTTGGAAGTCGGTGATTCGTATTGTTTGTGTGTGTGTGTGTGTGTGTGTGTGTGTGTGTGGCGCGATCACGCCACTGCTGAACGCATGCTCATTACCCGCTCCCGTCGAGACGCTGTAATCTATGTCCTGATTTCCTGGAGTAAAAGCAAATTGGGGTCAGAAACTCTCCTCAACGGGAGCCTCGCTGTTAATGAGATCCAGATCTTCTGCAACGGTTAATTAGCATAGTTTTAACTAACGAGGAGTGTGTAAATGTGTAGTTCAATCAATCAGTTGGTTCTTCCAGCGAGTGTAGATGCATTGAACCGAATGTCTGATGGAAAGCAAGCAATGGCAGATGAAATCACTCGATTGATCAATGGAGAATCAGTGCAGGTTGTTTGTGGGATTAGGATTGTGTGTATCGGCATCGTGTCGAGTGCATCACAAATCACACTTAATTTTATCTTCGAAACATTTAACAAAGATGCAACAGCATCCAATTGTTTGATTGAAAGTTGAAATCCGTTATGAAAGTGACTCGGCATCAATTATGCAAATCAAGTTGCGTCTGTTTCCCTCCAGACGGTGTTTGATTTATTGGACGTTACCGGGATAATTTGCGCTATAATCTGTGCAGAGGTTGTGTGTTTTTATGGGCGTCTTCACTTGCACAAACAGATTTATTCTTCTTCTTCATCGTTCTGCTCTCTCTCTCCTCTCTTCCGCTTTGATGCGTGATTGGTGTGGTTAGAGGCGTGTGGAGATTGATCCGCTCATTCTCAGATGATGGATGGATATGTCTTGCAAATATCAGACAGATTAACTTTAACACCAGATGCATGCTGGGAAGCGGCTTACATGTGTGCGATGGGAAAAATGCTGCTGGAATATCAATGAAGGCTGATTTTATTTATTCCATGCTCACTAGATTTTCAACGCAAGACGTGACATAATTTGCATAAACCGGGATATTAAAGTTTCTTTGATTTCTCCTGTGATTTGACTATAATGTCGTCGGTCGCCGCGGTTACGGATCCCGCATCCCGCTGTATCTGCAGGCTTTGTCTGATCTCTGTTCTGTCCTTCAGCACAAGGACACGAGCATCTCGGAGCGCGTTTCACCGATCTGCTGTTGAGATGCCAAACCCAAGCCTCGTCCAGCTCTCGTTTATCACTCGACTCTCTTCTGATTGGTCAACGGCAGCTTTCTGGAGTCAAATTATCACTGATTAATGACTCCGTTTAGTCTTTTCCCGCGTAGCTGCTGATTTCATGTTTCTCGTTTCTATCCACACTCTTTTATCTCGCATAATAAAGTGATTTACTCTCAGCTCAATGTTATATCCGTGTATGTAATGACCATCAGGACCCGAAAGAGAAGTTTCACATTTATAGCTGAACTTCAGAATGGACTTTTCCTTTCTCTCGTCCGTCCATCCATCCATCCGTCCATCTGTCATCCAACCATCCGTTTATCTTTCATCCTTCCATCCTTCTATCCATACATCCAACCAACCAACCATGTCTCTGTCATCTATCCACCCATCCATTTGTCATCCATCCATCCATCATTTACAGACAAAGCATTAAAACAAACAGACTTTCAACAAAAGTTTCTTTTGTAAACTCCCCATGATTTACAAAACGGTCTCTGAACGCAGTGGGCGTGGCCTTTGGTGTGAGGATGTAGAACCATTGGCCGATATCTGGCTCTAGAGGCGGGCATATGCAAATGAATTTAACCGTATGACATCACAGATCCTGCAATATCAAAACGAGCTTTAAATGCTTGTTTATTTTAAGCTATGAATCTTGCAGGATGATTTAAAAGTTTATCAGTTTCAAAACATCAAGGCGTATATGATTCCTCTTGTCATGGCCTCGTTAAATTAAATTAGCATTTGTTTTTTTGTTTGATCCATGTTCTAATAAAGTTCTTTCTCTACTATTTTAGCAACAAAACAGGCAAAAAGTCCAGAATTGGTTCTCTGTGTCTTGTCTTTGATTGGCTTTCTTTTGAATTAAACAAGCTGTGTGTCTTCTGTAGAGAGCAGCGCTTGCAACATCAAGGTCATGGGTTCGATTCCCAGGGAAAGCAAGAACTGATTAGAATGTCAATGTGTTTCTTGAATGCGATGATAAAAGCAGCTGATAAATGCAGGAATGTAGATGTAAACAAGTAGATCAAATGAGTTGCTTATATTTTGTGTTTATGTTTGTAGTTGAATCTTTAAATCTTGTCTCGTGTTTTTCTCCCAGGAAACTCTGATAAGAACAAGCCGGAGGTGAACAAAACGGACAATGTCCTGAAGTTTGACCAGTTTGATATCTATAGCAAGACAGACAAAGATCAGAAGATGGAAACTGTGGAGGAGAAAGATAAAACCGGCCACACAGACAAACAAACAACCAAAGGAGAAAACGCAGAAATCCTGGATGTGGCAAAGTTGAACACGTCCGAAAAAACGGTCAAAGATGAAACGGTTTCCAGTGTAGAAACGCCAGTGAAGGTTGAGAAGATTGAGAAGTTGGAGCAAAAGACTAAAGATGACACTGAAAAAGCTGAGAAGGTTGAGAAGAGCACCGATAAAAAAGAGATCGATTCTTCTCCAAAGATGGAGAAAGAGAAGATGGATCCGGTGGGAAAGAGCGAGCCGAAGACGGAGGAGGTGAAAGTCGAGGAGAACAAATCAGACCAGAAAGTAGAGAAAGATAAAGAACATGTGAAGGAAAAAGAAGAACAAGTGAAGGAAAAAGCAGAACAGAAGACGGAAAAGATTGAGCCAGCTGACAAGAAACCGGCCAAAGCTGAGAAGGACGAGAAAGCCAAAAAACCAGCTGCTAAACCCTCAGCGATCGCCAAGCCTTCGGTAACCAACGGAGCGGCGGGACGAGACGCCACCAGCCCGGAGAAGAAGAACAAGGTTTGGGAAAACGTTCTGTTATCACTTCATCTCCACTGACCTTCCTGCTGCTTCTGCTAAAGAGTTGCATTATGTTCTTAAAGCTTATTCTTGCCAAAACCAAACCAGCCTTCATGGTAACGCTTTACGGTAAGGGTGCGCAAATTAATAATTAACTATCATGCATTAATATCCAATGACTCATTAGGATGAAAGTCTTTCATTCAGGACTTCATTCACACCTTAATTGATGCATTAAGTGAGAATCACGAGTCATGATTTATTACGCATGATCATGTTTTCTTTTTAAAACACTGGTCTTTACTCTCCGTTGTGGATAAAGCTACGGATGTGGATGAGTCTTTATGCAAATTTGTTATGAATTGAATAAAGTGCATGAAATTTCTATACAGGTGTATGCAATAAACAGTACAGTAATGCCTTGAGATACGAGCGTCCTGACATACGAGTATTCTGAGATACGAAAAAGCCTTCGAGCTATTTTTTGCTTTGAGATACGAGTAAATATTTGAGATACGAGTAAATATTTGAGATACGAGTAAATATTTGAGATACGAGTAAATATTTGAGATACGAGTACATATTTGAAATACGAGTACATATTTGAGATACGAGTAAATATTTGAAATACGAGTACATATTTGAGATACGAGTAAATATTTGAGATACGAGTAAATATTTGAGATACGAGTAAATATTTGAGATACGAGTACATATTTGAGATACGAGTAAATATTTGAGATACGAGTAAATATTTGAGATACGAGTAAATATTTGAAATACGAGTACATATTTGAGATACGAGTAAATATTTGAAATACGAGTACATATTTGAGATACGAGTACATATTTGAGATACGAGTACATATTTGAGATACGAGTACATATTTGAGATACGAGTACATATTTGAGATACGAGTACATATTTGAGATACGAGTACATATTTGAGATACGAGTACATATTTGAGATACGAGTACATATTTGAGATACGAGTACATATTTGAGATACGAGTAAATATTTGAGATACGAGTACATATTTGAAATACGAGTACATATTTGAGATACGAGCAGCTTACAGACGCCGACGCTTGAGCACTCGGAGCCCACTGTTATTTCTAAATTTCTATACAGGTGTATACAATAAACAGTACAGTAATGCCTTGAGATACGAGCGTCCTGACATACGAGATACGAGTAAATATTTGAGATACGAGTAAATATTTGAGATACAAGTACATATTTGAGATACGAGTAAATATTTGAGATACGAGTACATATTTGAAATACGAGTACATATTTGAGATACGAGTACATATTTGAAATACGAGTACATATTTGAGATACGAGTAAATATTTGAGATACGAGTAAATATTTGAAATACGAGTACATATTTGAGATACGAGCAGCTTACAGACGCCGACGCTTGAGCACTCGGAGCCCACTGTTATTTCTTATGAGGGAAAATGATTTGAGATACGAGCAACTTGAGTTACGAGCTCGTCCTGGAACGGATTTTGCTCGTATCTCAAGGCATTACTTTACATACAAAAATCCACATTACCTCATGCATGCAGGCTAGAACAGTATATCAATTAATGTGAGAACTGTTTTTCATTCATTATGATCCGAGTTCATGTCAAACATCCAAATAGAGTAATCATCATTAATTAATAATTAGCTTCTCGTGACATCATCATATGTGTGGCCCGTACAAAGAAAACATGATCCTGTGTAATAAATCATGACTCGTGATTGTCACTTAATGCTTTAATGAAGGTGTGAATGAAAGACTTTTATCCTAATCGGTCATTGGATATTAATGCATGAATTAAACTCATGCACCCTTACCGCAAAGTGTTTAGCACATTAATGTGTCTCTCAGGTCGGGTCGGGAATCATTGTCATCAGTTTAAGAGATTGAACTTAATGTTTCCTCTAAATATCATGATATAACTGCTGCTTTTATCAGCTTGCTCTGCTCATATCACTGCCGTTATCATTTGTCCTTATTCTATTTTTTGTTCATCATTCGCATCCATCCGTTGGGTTTGCGGTCTGTGTGTTCAGCCTGTGGCAGGGGCGATCAAAGCGAGCTCTGCCAAGCCCCGGCCGAGCTCCGCCTCCGCCGCCACTGCCCCCCCCAAGCGCCCGACCCCTTCCTCCAGCGCACCCGCCCCCCTCAGCAAAAGAGCCCCTGTGCCCAAAGCACCAACCCCAGCCGCTGGCACCAAACGGCCGGCCACGGCGTCCACGCGACCCTCCACCGCAGAGGTCAAGCCCAAGGTGAGTCTCCATCCGTCTGACCGGCGAGACGTCCGAACGCCCTTCCAGAGGTCAAAGCGCCTCAATCCGCCCCCGGCTCTGCATGTTTGTTGTGTGTGTGTGTGCTGTCCATGCTTGACCTCATCAACATGTGTTTTCTGCAGTGTTTTCTAGTTTGACTGATTATCCAGGTTTTTTAAGGAGTTTCTTTCTGTTCATCAAGGCTGCATTTTATTTGATCAAAAATCTGTGAAAATCAGTTTTCTATGTGAATCTATAGTAAAGTGTCATTTATTACTGTGATTAAAGCTGAATTTATTAGATGATAAATACAGTAAAATAGTGTAATATTATATCAGTGTAAAACAGCTGTTTTCTATGTGAATATATAGTAAAGTGTCATTTATTCCTGTGATTAAAGCTGAATTTATTAGATGATAAATACAGTAAAACAGTGTAATATTATATCAGTGTAAAACAGCTGTTTTCTATGTGAATATATAGTAAAGTGTCATTTATTCCTGCGATTAAAGCTGAATTTATTAGATGATAAATACAGTAAAACAGTGTAATATTATATCAGTGTAAAACAGCTGTTTTCTATGTGCATATATAGTAAAGTGTCATTTATTCCTGCGATTAAAGCTGAATTTATTAGATGATAAATACAGTAAAACAGTGTAATATTATATCAGTGTTAAACAGCTGTTTTCTATGTGAATATATAGTAAAGTGTCATTTATTCCTGCGATTAAAGCTGAATTTATTAGATGATAAATACAGTAAAACAGTGTAATGTTATATCAGTGTAAAACAGCTGTTTTCTATGTGCATATATAGTAAAGTGTCATTTATTCCTGCGATTAAAGCTGAATTTATTAGATGATAAATACAGTAAAACAGTGTAATATTATATCAGTGTAAAACAGCTGTTTTCTATGTGAATATATAGTAAAGTGTCATTTATTCCTGTGATTAAAGCTGAATTTATTAGATGATAAATACAGTAAAACAGTGTAATATTATATCAGTGTTAAACAGCTGTTTTCTATGTGAATATATAGTAAAGTGTCATTTATTCCTGTGATTAAAGCTGAATTTATTAGATGATAAATACAGTAAAACAGTGTAATATTATATCAGTGTAAAACAGCTGTTTTCTATGTGAATATATAATAAAGTGTCATTTATTCCTGTGATTAAAGCTGAATTTATTAGATGATAAATACAGTAAAACAGTGTAATATTATATCAGTGTAAAACAGCAGTTTTCTATGTGAATATATAGTAAAGTGTCATTTATTCCTGTGATTAAAGCTGAATTTATTAGATGATAAATACAGTAAAACAGTGTAATATTATATCAGTGTAAAACAGCTGTTTTCTATGTGAATATATAGTAAAGTGTCATTTATTCCTGTGATTAAAGCTGAATTTATTAGATGATAAATACAGTAAAACAGTGTAATATTATATCAGTGTAAAACAGCAGTTTTCTATGTGAATATATAGTAAAGTGTCATTTATTCCTGTGATTAAAGCTGAATTTATTAGATGATGAATACAGTAAAACAGTGTAATATTATATCACTGTAACACTTATGATTATTATTATTTGATACGATTATTTAATGAATAGAAAGTTCGATAGAACAGCATTTATTTGAAATTGAATTATAAACATTATAAATCTCTTTACTGTCACTTTTGATTAATTTAAAGCATCCTTGATGAAAAAGTTTATTTTATGAGAAAATATCACTGACCCCAAACTGTTGTGTGTCTACAATTAAGCTTAACTGTAATAGAGCCTCTAAAGTCATATAAATTGCTCCTTATGACAGTTTTCATCGTTGAGCAATTATTCTAATCTGTATTCATGAACCTAAATATAGTATATTATGTTTCTAGATTATGGAGTCTGACACTCAGCCGTTGCTCTTGTTAAATCCCTTTAAATATGTAGAATATTCAGTTCAATTCTTCCCTCTAGTGGCCGTTTGTTTAACAAGTCCATTTCCTTCCTAAACCAGCGTTTAACTAGTGAAATCAAATGAATATTAATATGAGAAAGCAGGGTCAAAGATTATCAATCGGCAAACGCAAAAGGATCAGTAGTCATGATTAAAGCATGTTGAAGTATGATAGAATCCACAATAAGAATAGACAAGGTCAGTCACATCGTAAATAAATAAACAAAAGGTTTTTTGTTGCTGTTTTAAGTTGGTATTACTAGATTCTTAAGGCTATTTTTGGAGCAACTGTATCTGCTATATTTGTTTGAAACGTCTCTGTTTGATTGTGAATGTTTCTTTACTACAGCAAATCCACTGTGAGAGAATTACAGTCAAACATATAATATATATCCCTTCTTTCATGACGTGTTTTTCTCCCCAATAGACAAACACAGAGAAGCGTCCACTCGTGCCAAAGGCCGCCGCCGCTCCCTCTCGACCCGCCGCGGACAAACCCGCGCCCACGACCCGCACCGCGACCTCGACTCGCCCCACAGCCAGCGCTCCTGCGGCACGACGCCCCGGTTAGTGCTCGTATGCATCATATATTTAAAGATTAGGCTGAAAATGCTAGGAAAATTCACATTATGCATTACTATTTTTGTGTTTAGTCACAAAGACTGAGAGCAAACCTGGAGATGAAAAGAAACCAAGCACACTGAAAACCACAGGTATGTCAAAATCTAATAAATCCAGCTTTAATCACAGGAATAAATTACACTTTACTATATATTCACATAGAAAAACAGCTGTTTTACACTGATATAATATTACACTGTTTTACTGTATTTATCATCTAATAAATTCAGCTTTAATCACAGGAATAAATGTCACTTTACTATATATTCACATAGAAAACAGCTGATTTACACTGATATAATATTACACTGTTTTACTGTATTTATCATCTAATAAATTCAGCTTTAATCACAGGAATAAATGTCACTTTACTATATATTCACATAGAAAACAGCTGTTTTACACTGATATAATATTACACTGTTTTACTGTATCATCTAATAAATTCAGCTTTAATCACAGGAATAAATGACACATTACTATATATTCACATAGAAAACAGCTGTTTTACACTGATATAATATTACACTGTTTTACTGTATTTATCATCTAATAAATTCAGCTTTAATCACAGGAATAAATGTCACTTTACTATATATTCACATAGAAAACAGCTGTTTTACACTGATATAATATTACACTGTTTTACTGTATCATCTAATAAATTCAGCTTTAATCACAGGAATAAATGACACATTACTATATATTCACATAGAAAACAGCTGTTTTACACTGATATAATATTACACTGTTTTACTGTATCATCTAATAAATTCAGCTTTAATCACAGGAATAAATGTCACTTTACTATATATTCACATAGAAAACAGCTGTTTTACACTGATATAATATTACACTGTTTTACTGTATCATCTAATAAATTCAGCTTTAATCACAGGAATAAATGACACATTACTATATATTCACATAGAAAACAGCTGTTTTACACTGATATAATATTACACTGTTTTACTGTATTTATCATCTAATAAATTCAGCTTTAATCACAGGAATAAATGACACTTTACTATATATTCACATAGAAAACAGCTGTTTTACACTGATATAATAATACACTGTTTTACTGTATTTATCATCTAATAAATTCAGCTTTAATCACAGGAATAAATGTCACTTTACTGTATATTCACATAGAAAACAGCTGTTTTACACTGATATAATATTACACTGTTTTACTGTATTTATCATCTAATAAATTCAGCGTTAATCACAGGAATAAATGACACTTTACTATATATTCACATAGAAAACAGCTGTTTTACACTGATATAATATTACACTGTTTTACTGTATTTATCATCTAATAAATTCAGCTTTAATCACAGGAATAAATTACACTTTACTATATATTCACATAGAAAACAGCTGTTTTACACTGATATAATATTACACTGTTTTACTGTATTTATCATCTAATAAATTCAGCTTTAATCACAGGAATAAATTACACTTTACTATATATTCACATAGAAAACAGCTGTTTTACACTGATATAATATTACACTGTTTTACTGTATTTATCATCTAATAAATTCAGCTTTAATCACAGGAATAAATGACACTTTACTATATATTCACATAGAAAACAGCTGTTTTACACTGATATAATATTACACTGTTTTACTGTATTTATCATCTAATAAATTCAGCTTTAATCACAGGAATAAATTACACTTTACTATATATTCACATAGAAAACAGCTTTTTTACACTGATATAATATTACACTGTTTTACTGTATTTATCATCTAATAAATTCAGCTTTAATCACAGGAATAAATTACACTTTACTATATATTCACATAGAAAACAGCTGTTTTACACTGATATAATATTACACTGTTTTACTGTATTTATCATCTAATAAATTCAGCTTTAATCACAGGAATAAATGACACTTTACTATATATTCACATAGAAAATAGCCGTTTTACACTGATATAATATTACACTGTTTTATTATATTTATGATTAAATAAATGCAGCTTTGAAAAGAAATGTTATATATATACACTCAGTGGTTTGAAAAAGTGTTTGCCCCCTTCCTGATTTGTTATTTATTTCCATGTTCGGCACTTAAATGTTTCAGATGATCAAACAAATTTAAATTTACAGATTACAGATTACACACGTAAACACAAAATAAACATAACTTACCTGTGGTTTATCACACCTGAGTTCAGTTTCTCCAGTCACACCCAGGTCTGGTTTTCTGCCACACCTGTTCTCAATCAAGAAATCACTTAAATAGGACCTGCCTAACAAAGTGAAGTAGTACAAAAGATTTTCATAAGCTAGACATCATGCCGAGATCCAAAAGAAATTCAGGAACAAATGAGAAAGTAATCAGTCTGGAAAAGGGTATAAGGCCATTTCTAAAGCTTTGTGACTCAAGCGAATCACAATGAGAGACATTATCCATAAATGGAATAAACATGGAACAGTGGTGAAGCTTCCCAGGATGGGCAAAAATGTCCTGCATGACAGAGTAATGAAGACAAAAACCACAGCTGAGCAAAAAGAACATTAAGGCTCGTCTCGTTTTTGCCAGAATGTTGATGATCTTGATGATCCCCAAGACTTTTGGGAAAATACTGTGTGGACTGACGAGACAAAACTTTAACTTTTTGGAAGGTGTGTCTCATTATATCTGGCGTAAAAGGAAAATAACATCATACCCACATTAAATATGGTGGTGGTAGTGTGATGGTCTGGGGCTGTTCTGCTGCTTCAGGATCTGCTGTGATAAATGGAATCATGAATTCTGCTGTCGACCCAAAAACCCTGAAGGAGAATATCCATCTGAATAACCATCCATCTGTGACTCAAGCTGAAGTGAACTTGGGTTCTGCAGCAGGACAATATCCAAAACACACCAGCAAGTCCATCTCTGAATGGCTGAAGAAAAGCAAAATGAAGACTTTGGCTAGTCAAAGTCCTGACCTGAATCCTGTTGAGATGCATGACCTTAAAAAGGCAGTTCCTGCTCAAAAAACCTGCAGTGTATCTGAATTACAACAATCCTGCAAAGATGAGTGGGACAAAACTCCACAGCTGTGAAAGAAAAATAAGAATATTCAAGATAGTGGCTTAAAGCATTAGTGTTAGTAGTTACAGATAAAACATGCAGAGATGCTACGCTAACAAACACATATAAATCCATGAAAATGTAAATGTAAAATTATTACAGTCAAACACTTAAAATCCACCAGTGAATTGAGCAGCAGGAATGAGTTTGGGATAATCCCGCACACAGAGCACTGGCTCTTTCCCCGTTTCCAGAGATTTGAACCGAATGCGGCGCTGCAGAGAGATTATTTTAATCTGACGCTTAAAAGAGGGTTTTATGCTACAAAACTGAGCATTCAGATATCGCTCAGAAACCGTATCTAGTGCTCACTTATGCACTTTTGAGAACCTTTCTGTGAACTTTATTCTAATAGAAGAGTTTTAAAGTGCAACTACATCCCAAAACCAGTGGTTTTACAGTGTTTGCTGACCTGACATCTCTGGTTTCAGATGCCGCCCGGTCTAAGTCAGCGCCGCTCAAAGCCTCCAGCTCCATGAGCAGCGCCACCACCCGCCCTCGCACCACCAAGCCCCCCGCCTCCAGCACCACGCCAGCCGCTGCGGGCGAGAAGAAGCCGGCGGTGCCCCGCGCACCTCGCCCCATTACCACGCCCGCTCCTCGCCCCAGCGCCACGCCCGCACCTCGCCCCATTACCACGCCCGCTCCTCGCCCCAGTGCCACTACCCGCACCAGCTCCACCCCAGCGCCGGACGTCAAAAACATCCGCTCCAAGATCGGATCCACGGACAACATTAAATACCAACCAGGAGGAGGAAAGGTAAGTGTTTGAGACCAGCAGTTATAGTCTTCACTGTCTTTACTTATATATATTACGCTATTATTTATATTTTACTGTCCAATATCAACACTCATGATATACAGTAGTGCCTTGAGATTTGAGCATAATCCATTCCAGGACGAGCTCGCAACTTAAATTGCTCGTATCTCAAATCCTTTTTTCCCATAAGAAATAACAGAAAAAAATTTAATCCGTTCCGGCGCTATAAAAACTCCCTTATTAGTGCTAATAACAATGTAAAAAACATGTTTTTAATAACTCGTGCTGCTCCCAGCTTAATACTGGTGAATCACTCGTTGCCCCCGGTAACCCCCGCTGTAAAACCAAGCTGCCTCTAGTGGAGATCATATGCAATTACCCATAAATGAGGAGCTTGAGCTGCTTGTTGCGTCAACATCTGTAAGCTGCTCGTATCTCAAATATTTACTTGTATCTCAAAGCAAAAAATGTATCGAAGGCTTACTCGGATGTCAGGACGCTCGTATCTCAAGGTATTTCTGTATATATATATATATTAAAGTACTGTACAATTACCACGTTCATGTACCATGGTATTTAAATGATACTGCAGTAATGTACAACAATCAACATTGCACTCTGTCCAACAAATTTCCATGGTACATTGTTGTAATAAGGGCATTATTTCTATCAGTCAGTTTGACATATTTAAGTGATTTCTTTTCCGCTGATCTGAAACGGCGATATTTAAACAGTCTTCCTTGAATGACTGTAACCAGAAAAAAAGAAAAAAAAGAAAATGTCTATTTGACTATTAACATAGTATTCATGTATTATTCATATTTTAATAATATTTGTAAAAAAAAATATATAAATAATAAAATGCTATAATATGTAGATTTATATATTTTGGGGGGGATTATTATATATAATATTTATATTATCATATAAAAATATATATTTATATGTACTTAATTATTTACTAGATTTAGCATTTTTCATTATCCACATACCCAAGTTAATTAATTTTTAATTTGTATAAATATCCTTTTTTTCTACTTTCAATTGTATTTCTAAAAGAATTGCAGTCATTAAATATTCCCTAAATGTGCCGTTTAAGTCACTGGCTTTGGTTTGGGACACAGACGTTCTGTCCTGCAAACAGACATGTCTGAAAATCAGCATGATTCCCGTTCCTGTCGAGTGTGTGTTCTCTGCTCATGTTTTCTCCTGTATATCAGCTCCAGTCTTCATAAGCATTACTTCACTCATGTCCTGATGTCACACTTTCACTCTCTGGTATTGCATCCCTCCCTTGTTTGTTGCTCATCCTGCTCTTTCTCCTGGCTGAGCTCTTTCTGTGACTCGCTAACACTCTGCTTGAGAAACGTCTCCTGTCAGCTCGTAGCTCAAGAGCGTCGTTTAGCGCCGCTGCGAGTTGTGTGGAGCATGAGGATGATGATCCGTGCATGTCCGGCGTTAGTCCATGAGACCGTACAGAAGATCAATACTAACCCGCGCCCAGCTCTGCCTGCTCTCAGTCCTCTGCTCCCGGAGCATTCATAGCCGGTTACGCTAGTGTTCATGCCGTAGATGAGCACGCGTGTGAGTGACTGGAGGGTGTGTGTGCAGGTCAGCGTGTCTCAGAGCAGGACGGACACTCACAGCTCGCCCTCCAAAGAGACCAGCCAGGGCAAAGTGAGTGCCACCCATCAGCCCTTCACACACTCATTCACTTCTCAACACTGATCTGACGTTACAGTCGCTTTAGATCGATATATGCGTGTGTGTTTTAATATATACTGTAAATAATCATATAATATGTGTTATATATTAAATTAAATTATATATGAATCATTAATATAATATTATTATTTAATAATAAATTACATTAATATTTTGTTAATTGTTTGTTTATATTTATTTTTTACTGTGTATGTGTATTATATTTATTTATATATATATATATATATATATATATTATATGAAATAGAAAAAATATATTTACAAATTAAAAAATAAGTATAAACATAATTAACAAAAAATATATATTTATATATTTTTTTTTTTATATATATTTTTTTCATAGTGTCATTAATAACAATTATATATACACACACACACACACACACACACACACACACACACACATATACGAATGCTTTTATTTATTTCAAACATACACACACATAATATTTTATTATAATATTTTAATATTAAACTGAA
>JAWRVZ010000301.1:295000-492500 GCA_037043235.1 Rhodeus uyekii | reverse complement strand
CACACATGTTTGAATGGGTTTTGTTTCACAATACTCTTCAGAGTGGGTTATCCCTATTGCTTGTACACATCTTTCTACCACATCTTTTCCTTCTCTTCTGCTCTCTACTAATGTGCTTGGACACAGATCTGTGAACAGCAGCCTCTTCTGCAATGACCTTTTGTGTCTTGCCCTCCTCCTGTAAGGTGTCAATGGTCATCTTTTGGACAACTGTCCGGTCAGCAGTCTTCCCCATGATTGTGTAGCTACACAACTAGACTGAGAGACCCTTTAAAGGCCTTTTCAGGTGTTTTGAGTTCATGAGCTGATTAGAGTGTGGCTCCAGGTGTCTTCAATATTCAACCTGTTCACAATATTATAATTTTCTGAGATACTGAGTTTCGGATTTTCCTTAGTTGTCAGTTTTAATCATCCAAATTAAAAGAAATAAACATTTGAAATATGTCAGTCTGTGTGTAATGAATGAATACAATATACAAGTTTACATTTTGAATGGAATTAGTGAAATTAATCAACTTTTTGATGATTTCTAATTATATGACCAGCACCTGTGTGTGTATATATATCTGCCTCTCTCTCTCTCTCTCTCTCCCTCTCCCTCTCTCTCTCTGTCTACCGCTGATATTTAATGTTGTGCCCATCATCCACATTGAACACGTTCATAATTATGATCATAGATAATGTTTTTAAACTTCAACTGAGACTTTTAGAAACAATGTGAATCTTTTAAAGTAATGCATTATAGTATTCGTTTGTTTTAAATCCACACCCATTCATGGTAGTTTTCAGTCCTTACTGACATAATTATTGGAAAATTGCATGCAATTGTATTAAAAACATGCATTTTAAAGATTGACATGCATTTGCATGGAATTTTTTTAATTTGCCATTCAATTCATCTTTGCGATAATAAGAGTTGTGTTGAAGTTGAAGGTCAGTTTGACCCATTCTTGATTTTTATTGATGACTCTGTTGTGATGTTCTCTGCATGCATGTACAGCTCCAGTCTAGAGTTTCATGTCAGAATAATACTACAAGTGGACAAAACATTGATTTAAAACTCATTTCAGAAGTCATCAGAAGCATGAAGTCAGTCCAGACTGGTTCTGTACGTCAGCTGTGTTTGGTTTTGTTCAAGCATCCATCTTCATTTCACGCTCATCTCTCGTATTGACGCCCTGCTGTGTGTTTGTAGGCTGAGGGGGCGCAGGAGGCCGCAGAGGGCAGCGGGGCTCCCTCCAGTGGTGTCCCGTCCACCCAGCCGCCAGCCGGCCAGGAGAACGGGCTGAAGGAGGGCGGCCCCGGCAGGAGTGACGAGCTCCGGGACCCGCAGGGCCTGGACTCGCTCATCCCTGAAACAAGTAAGTTTGTGTGGCGCCCGGCCGAAGCCCGTCAGACTAGAATCCTCAATCCATCATTTCATGCACATTATTATCATTTATTGTTTGTCTTTAGCTCTTCATTTTAAGCAGCGTTTGATTATGTTGTTGTTTGGTGAGTTGGTGTACGAGAGGTCGACCGATCATGAATTCAGAACCAGGAATGAAGGCGGGAGAAAAAATTGGCTAAATGGTTTTTGTCATCAAAAATTAAAAAATAACATTTAATTTGAGTAAAATCAAAACATTGACTAAAAATTATGAATAACATTTGTAAAGTAGAATCTAAATATTAATTAAAAACATTTAATAATATTTAATTTGAGTAAAATCAAATGATTGAATAGAAACAATGAATAGCATTTTTGAAGTAAAATTTAAATATTGGTAAAAACATTGAATAACATTTAATTTGAGTAAAATCAAAACATTGAATAACATTTTTGAAGTAAAATTAAAACATTGATTAAAAGCAACAAATAATATTTTAAAGTAAAATCAAAATATTGATTAAAAACAGTGAATAATGTTTTTAATGTAAAATCTAACTATTGAATGAAAACGAAGTGAAATCAAATGATCACATAAAACATTGAATGAAGCATTATTTTAAAAGTAAATTACACAACTCAATAACAGGCTAAATTTAATATTTAGATTTAGTTTTACTTAATGTTATTCTGTTTTATTTTTGTAACGTTTTAAGCAACTGCCAAAAATATTAAATTCAATGTTTCTATGTAATTTAAAGTAAAATCAAAATATTGTAAAATAATGTTAACAACTCAGTTATTAACTAACATGACCGATTTGTTAGTGTTATTAATCTTTGTTAATGTTAGTAAACAAACACCTCAATATTTTTTTGAATTAGAACATTTAATATTTAATTTTAGTAAAATCAAAAGATTGACTAGAAACAATGAATAATTTTTTAAAAAGTAAAATCTAAATATGGATTAAAAACATTGAATTATATTTAATTTTAGTAAAATATAAATAACTACTTAAAACAATGAATAACATTTTAAAGTAAAGTAAAATCAAAACATTGAATAAAACATTAAATTCAATGTTTCTATGTAATTTAAAGTAAAACCAAAATATTGTAAATGGTAACAGTTCACAACAAAGTCTCATTTGTTATTACCTAGCATGAATGATTTGTTACAGTGTTTATTATTCTTTGTTAACGTTAGTAAACAAACACACCTTGATGTTTTTTTTATTAAAACACTGAATAACATTTAATTTGAGTAAAATCAAAAGATTGAATAGAAACAATGAATTACATTTTTTAAAGTAAAATCTACATATTGATTTAAATCATTGTCATTTAATTTGAGTAAAATCAAAACATTGATTAAAAACATTCAATTCAGTGTAAAACCAAAATATTGAAAAAATAGTTTGCAACAAAGTCTCATTGGTTATTAACTAGCATGAGCGATTTGTTCCAGTTTCCAGGCTCTGGTTGAGCTGAATCTGATGGTCTGGCTGTGGATTCAGGAGTCGCTCGACCTCCGTTTGATCCGATCTTATAAAGTCCATCTGATCCCCAAACCGTCTTGACCTCTTCTTATTTTTCAGGCATCTAACTCGACTTTTTGCTATCACTGCCCTTTCCATTTCACCCCGACCGCTCCCTCTCCTCCTCCTCCCCTTGTTTATGTTCCTCCTCTGTCCTGTCTTTCTCCACACTCTGTGATGCAGATTGAGTCTTTCAAGCTAAGTTTCCGCGAGAACGCCCGCTCTCGCACGGACCACGGCGCCGACATCCTGGCCTGGCCCGTCTGGAGCGACAGCCCTTGTCTCCGCAGCAGCGTCTCGCTCAACGACTCCCTCGCGCCCGCCGGCATCCCGCGCTCCCTCACCACCCCGGCCCTCCTGGGGGGCGACGTCGGCTCGCTCGCCCAACTCCAGACGTGACTGCTCTCTCCTCATTGGTCTGCTGCTCTCTAAGCCCCGCCTCCTTCATTGCTAAGACTCGTTTGATTGGTGTGCTCGTGATTCCTGATTGGTTCAGGATGAAGTGTATTGGGAGCCAAGATTACACTCAAACTCATCCCTAACGATCACGTCACTCGCCGTAGAGCATGACTCTAGTTTAGTTGCTTTCGTTTATTTTTTAATGAAGTTTGATCTTGATGTATCTGATCTGACGTCATCTCCGTCCGCCTTCAAGTCCCGGGAAGCTCGTGCTCATGATCAAACATCCACTGCAACGTCACATCGACATGATTGATGGTGTGTTTTATCTCCAAAGCAACAAAACGTGCATTAGTCTAATGCTGCCGCAGAGCATGATGGGAAATGTAGTTTGACTGCATGAAGCTTTAAGCCGCGGTCACGGCAATGATCCTGATCGTTCTTAATTCAACATTTAATAAGTCTAAAAGTATAAAAAAATACTCAACTTTACTGCTGATTTAAAGGTTGTGCTCGTTTAATTATTTCTGTCGTTCGTATGAATGGAGGAGATTGGAGTGAAAGTGGCTCATTAATTGGCTAAATTATTCACGTCTCATGAGCGCGATCGTTCCCGTGGGATTTGAAGGCGGCGTCATGTGACCTCCCCTGACCTTTGACCTCCAGTAGAGCCGGAACTGAACACTCTTTTTGTGACGGTGTGTTTGAGTGAAACTGTAGCAATCAGCTGTTGTGAAACGCTTTCCTTTATTTCGTGACCAGCGGATGTTTGCTTTTCCTCGCTGTTGTAAAGCAATATAACGCTCTCCTGAAATGCCTATAAGACGCAAAGCTCACGCACGCACACACACACACACACACACGAACACACACGCACAGCGAACGACGCACACGTGTGAATGCTGCTGAAAGTGAAGAGGGTGAGAGACGAGAGTGAGGAAGAAACCCTTGTGGAAAAGAAGTGCAAATCTGTAACGTATAAAAAGACTTGAAGGAAATATTAAAGAGATAAAGTTTCTTACGTTTACAATTTGCAATCGTAAAGTTAATTTAAAATAATGTTTTAATAACTTATTTTGTTATTTTTGTTGATTATAAATGTCTGTCTTTAACCTCATTTCAAACACAAAACCAAGTCATTACATATTAACAAATCAAACGTTTTTAAGTCGTTTATAATCATTTTAATTTAACGTCAGTCTGAAAATGCGGCACTTCCTGTAAGTGTGTATTATCATCATTCATACTCGCATTTATCAGATGCTTTAATCTTTGCAATCAAGAAACGCATTGACATTCTATTCAGTTCTTGCTTTCCCTGGGAATCGAACCCATGACCTTGATGTTGCGAGCGCTGCTCTCTTCTGTTAGAAACACAGGAAAGAGCTGGAATACGTTTAAAAGTGCTTCTTTTCCACAGAGGTGTTGACTGTGGCCGGAGATGTTGAACTGTAAGGATGTTTCGGTGAGTTTTCCCGTGGGAATGTGCCGACGGATTCCCTGCCTTTGGAGGCGCAGCGTCAGAACGGCGGCTTGAATCCTTTACGTACCTTTAATAGTTGCTCATGAGGAGCCGGTGACGGTGTGTGTGAGAGTGACATGTTTCTGTGGGCTTTAATGCTTGTTTCTCTTCTGTTGATCTTTTTAATGTCGCACATCGACGGATGTTGTTTTCGGGAAGCGTCGTTCTCTTTAATGCACAGCAATAAGAGCCCAGGATTATTCATCTGCTTCATGCCTAAAGCGTCACGATCAAGACGCATTGAGTGAAATAATCGGCAAATGCATGACCGAGTTAGAAAATCACTGCAGCTTCTTTTAAATAAGATTTGAATCCTGCGTTAGATTACGGATACAAGTAACACAGTTTAACATTTTAATCCACATTTCAAAATAACTCACCTGGGGAAAATGCCAAAATAATGCTTATTTAATTTACTAACTGATGATGCGCGATAACGGATATTATTTATACACTGGTTCGAGTCAAATATGGACACATTTTCCCAACAAGAAGTTTGGGTTTGTCCGTGTTTGAAACAACCAGCCTTTTTTTTTTTTTTTTCTTTCCGAGATATATGAGAGGTGTGTAAATATTAATATTTGCGCTTTTGTTTGCGTTCATTAAGGCCCTTCAGTCTTTCAGGACAGTAATGAATCGGTTCCCTGTGTCTGAATATCAATCACAGCATCGTTTATATCGACTTTATATCGCTTTCCCATCGTTAGCAAACGCTTCTATCTCAGCGAATGCTTTTAATATCGACACAAAAGTGAAAGAAATAGTCAAAGACAGTGATATTATTATTACTACTGCGTTATTTAAAAGCCAGAGAACAAACGTGTTTCCGATCAATTAAAGCACAAGCATCAATTAACCCGCTTGATGCCCAGATGATGCCAGGCGGGTCGTTTCCAGACGGGCATCGATATTTAGCCCACGTCCTCTTAACGCCTACTAATAATGTTGATGAATCTCACAATAACCCCTGATGTTTCTATGAATTGTCGTCTTATAAGAGAAAGATGCTCTGAATAACACTGGGGGGGGGGGGGGGGGGGGGCATTGAATGTGTTTCAATTGCACAGGTTTTATTGTGCCATGAAGGACCAGGGCATCCTGTTGAATCAGGGAGAGGTCCAATTATTGTTGTTGTTATGATGATGATGATGATTTTGTTTTATTATTATTATCTGGGAGAAATGTTGCCCTGGAACAAAAAGTCGTGCAACCCTAAAGTAAAGTAACGTGGAAGAAGCGGAAGAAACGTGAGGTTCGTGTGCCGTAGATCTGGAGAAAACCAGGAGAGACTGCTTGCCAGACTCTCGTCGTTTGCAAGGTTTTTGTTGGTTTGTTTCCTTTTCGTTTTTGAGTTTTTCCATGAAAATTGAATTTCGTTATATTTTTTGGTTTGAATGAGGTGTTTATTGTGGTTAATTGTTAACTATGATGTGATTATTAAACATTAAATAAAATGAAGTGTTTAAAACTGTCTTTCAGTGTTGTTTGTTCAAGCTTAACCTTGGGGAAAAAAGGCAAGGAGGAAAAAAAACTGAAGAATGATTTTATCTATTAGAAGTTACATAATTATTCAGCTGTCACAACATGCATGCTAGTATTTCTTGTTTTTTTAATTAGTTATATTCCACTTAAAATATTGTTTAGACTCGATCAACAAACACAGTGATGGCGAGATTTGTCCACCAGGTGGCGCTGAAGGTTATTCATCAAAGATGCATTTTAATACTGTAGTAGCAAACATATTTTACACTGAATTGTTATATTTATGGATTAAATGTTTAAGTTTCCAGCACTGGAATGCATTATCACTCAAACAAGAGAACGGCTCATTTAAATGATTCTCATTGTTTGAGGCAAACATTGTAGTTAATAGTGAGAATTGGACCTTAAACTAAAGTGTGACCCAAATTAATATATTAATATTATATATAATATTAATAACACATCCTAGTTTTTTACAGAAAATATTCAGATGAAACCCCTTTGTAATCATTAACATTTTCATAAGTAACTCATTTATAATTAAGTTACGTGACTGTTACATGTAACTAGTTTTTCCCCAATGCCTGCCTGCTATTAACAAGCAGAATCACTGAAGTAAAGAGGAACAACGACTACAACTGACTTCAGCCTCAGCTTTAGATGAAATCAACGAGATAAAAGAAGACTCTGAAGCTCTCAGGGGAAGAGGATTAAACATCATTACTAATTCTGGACACACACTACAATGTTTGGACCGATTTCTCCCCTTCTCACAATCCTTGATGGCTCCACAGATTATCAGATTTAACTGAGGTTTGTTAAGTGACTGAATCTGCTCAAAGAATGTCAGAGAATATCCTGACGTTCTTCAGTCACTCTTACCATGTTCACACCATCTCGATGATTTCACATAAACATTTTCTTTTTTTTCCCCTCACTTTTTTTTGGGGGGGGGGGAGGCAGATTATGTGTGTTTATTGCGTATGCTAGATTCTTTTTCAGAGCAGCTTTACAGAGA
This sequence comes from Rhodeus uyekii, assembly GCA_037043235.1. NCBI lineage: Eukaryota > Metazoa > Chordata > Actinopteri > Cypriniformes > Acheilognathidae > Rhodeus > Rhodeus uyekii. The sequence continues at coordinate 485,170 of JAWRVZ010000301.1, read as the reverse complement.
TAACAGGAAAAGAATGCAACTGTCATGATGGAAACATGAATACACAGACGTAAGTACTTTGAAGCTTTGTTGTTAATAAGGGGAAACGGTGAACTGGTTGTGAATGTGTGATCGAGGATATGAGTCTTTGGATGAATATTATCTGAGCTCGTAGGCAATAGTCCATGTGAAGAATGTAGGCCAGATGACCAGATGCTGGGATGACTTGTGTGGAAGTTATTGAGGAGAGTTGGGTTGAGGATGTTGTCTCGGGGTACCCAGGACCGCTTCTCCGGGCCAAATCTTTCCCAGTCCCCCAGATATTCCTGGATTCCGCCTCGCCACTGGGAGTCCAGGATGGAGTTGACTCTGTAGATATTCCCCTCCGCCAGGTCCACTAGAGGAAGAGGCACAGCTTCAGCACCAGGCTCTGTGGACGGAGTGACAACAGGGTTGGTGTTGGGTTTGAGCAGTGAAACATGTAAATGAAGGTGAGATGCGATACTGTACAGGGAGTTCCAAACCGTAGGTGACATTGTTTATTTGCCTCTGAACCTTGAATGGACCGATTTACCAGGGATTCAGGTTACAGCTGGGCAGTCGAAGGTGGATGTCACAGGTCAAGAGCGAGACCAGTTCACCAGGGTGGTAGGTCCGCTAAAGATGGATGTGGGCTGAGTGCCAAACCCTCTCGCTCTCCTGAAACCAGTGGTGGACAGCTGGAATGTCTGACAGTTCCCCAGCCTAGTGGAACAGGGGTGGCTGGAAACCTAGGACACATTGAAATGGTGTTAGTTTGGTGTATTCTTGTCTGAGTGAGTTATGGGCATATTCGGTAACGGTTCCAGCTGTCCTCCTGGTGGCTATAGTATGACCTGAGATATCTCCCTATCTCTTGAATCTTCCGCTCAGTCTGGCCATTAGCTTGTGGGTGATATCCAGATGTAAGACTCACCGTAACTCACTGTTGGATGAAGGCCTGCCACACTCTTGAGATTAACTGCAGCCCACAGTCAGAGACGATGTCTTCTGGGTGGCCGGAGTGACGGAACACTTAATGGAAGAGGGCCTCCGCAGTCTCCAGAGCCATGGGCAGTCTTCATAAAGGGACGAGTTTGCAGGCCTTTGAGAACTTATCTACAACCACCAATTTGCAGGTGTTTCCATTAGACTGTGGTAGATTGGTCACAAAGTCTAGAGCTACGTGGGACCAGGGTCTTTGAGGGATTGGCAGAGGGAGCAGTTTACCTTCAGGAAGGTGTCTTGGGGTTTTGGATGTGGTGCAGACTGAGCATCCTGTGACATAATGGGAGCTATCCAGACCCATTCCAGGACACCAGTAACATTCTTGGAGGAGCGAGAGGGTTTGTTGGCTGCCTGGGTGTCCAGAGACGTGTGGACTGAGTTGGCACATGGACCCGTTCCTCAGGACCTTCCGGCGGAGCAGCTGGTCGATGGTCCACTGGATAGGACTACTGATGATGGCTGGAGGGAGGATGGTCACATGTTGTTGGTTGTTATCAGATGCGTACTGGCGAGAGAGAGCATCAGCTTTACAATTCTTGTCACCTGGGAGGTAAGTGACAGTGGAATGGAATCTGGTGAAGAAGAGAGCCCATCTAGCTTGCCGAGTGTTTAGCCGTTTGGCATCTCTGAGGTACTCTAAGTTACTATGATCAGTTATCCCCTCAAAAGGATATTTAGCTCCCTCCAGCCAATGTCTCAATTCCTCCAGGGCCAGCTTGATAGCAACCAACTCACGGTTCCTGATGTCGTAGTTAAGCTCCGCAGGGGACAGTTTCTTGGAAAAGTAGGCACATGGATGGAGTTTTGGAGGCTCTCCTTGCTACTGTGAGAGTACAGCCCCTACCCCGGTACTTGATGCATCTGCCTCCACTATGAAAGGGACATCGAGATCAGGATGAGTTAAAGTAGGGGTTGTACAGAAGGCTCTCTTGAGTTTCTTGAAGGCCTGAACGGATTCCGTGTTCCAGGACAGAGACTTGGGCCCTTCCTGGAGCATTAAGGTGAGTGCAGAACTGATGGTGCTGTAATTCTTGATAAAACAATGGTAAAATGTGGGTGTAATGAACACAGTCTTCCATTTGTCTCCTTGACGAATACGAGTGAGGTTGTATGCACTCCGCAGGTCCAGCTTGGTGAAGATACGAGCCCCCCGCAGCTGTTCCAGAGCAGCAGGGACCAGGGTTAGAGGGTATCTGTATTTGACCATCAGGGAATTCAGATGGTACATGGCTGAATACAGAGCCTCCGTCCTTCTTGGCAACAAAGAAGAAGCTCGAAGCGGGGATAGTCGATGGATTAATGATCTTCTGTTTGAGAGCCTCCTCAACATACTCCTCCATGGCCTGTTGCTCCAGAATGGACAGTGGGTAAACTTGTCCTCGAGTGAAAGTGGACCAATTTCCTCACACATCTCGGGCATAGAATGCAAGGGTACCTGGTATACATGAAGTGACAACTGGACTACAGTTCAAAAGGATGTTTGCAGGTAGCTGTGGTTATTTGCCATGTGCTAGAAAGAAAGGAGAGAACCCAGTGCTGTAATGAACAGTGAAGTTATAGGCCAGTTCCACCTGAAGCAAATACCTATCCAACACACCCTACTTTCACAAATGTACTTTGCGAGCTGGACTTTTAGTGTTCGATTCAGTCTTTCGACTATCCCATCACACTGGGCGTGGTAAGTAGAGGTACGGGTTTTCTCAATGCCTAGTTGCCTGCACAGATGTTTAATCAAATTTGACTCAAATCTGACTGTCTACCTTGGTCCGTATGGATTATTTCAGGGACCCCGTGCTGTTTAATATAATCCTCAAAAATGCACTGTGCTACAGTTGTAGCACGCTGGTCTTTCAGGGGGTACAGATTTGAAAGCGGGTAAAATAGTCCATCACAACCAAAACATACCTATTTCCTAGGGAAGCAAGGCAAGGCAAGGAAAGTTTATTTGTATATCACATTTCATACACAATGGTAATTCAAAGTGCTTTACATAAAGAAGAATGATAAAAATAAACCATTAAAAATGATTAAAAGAATAAAAAGATAATACGTATAAAATAAAATGCAAACAGTTCGGACATAGCACAGTGCTCAATCTGCAAATGCATAGGTGAAAAGATGTGTTTTGAGTCTTGATTTGAATGTGGCTACTGTTGGAGCACACCTGATCTCTTCTGGAAGCTGGTTCCAGCTGCGGCTGGCGTAACAGCTAAAAGCAGACTCTCCTTGCTTTGAGTGAACCCTGGGTATTACTAAGTGACTTGATCCTGATGATCTTAGTGATCTGTTAAGTTTATATTCTATGAGCATATCTGCAATGTATTGAGGTCCTAGGCCATTGAGTGATTTATAAACAAGTAACAGTACTTTAAAATCAATTCTAAATGTAACTGGAAGCCAGTGCAAGGACCTAAGGACTGGTGTGATGTGTTCATATTTTCTGGTTCTGCTCAGAATCCTGGCAGCAGCATTCTGTACAAGCTGCAGCTGTCTTATGGTCTTTTTGGGAAGGCCGGTGAGGAGCCCATTACAATAATCCACCCTGCTGGTGATGAAAGCATGAACAAGTTTCTCTAAGTCTTGATTGGAGACAAAGCGTCTAATTCTTGCAATATTTTTGAGATGATAATATGCTGATTTAGTTATTGCTTTTACATGGCTACTGAAACTCAGGTCTGACTCCAAAATCACACCAAGATTCCTGACCTGATTTTTAGTTGTTTGACCCCTAGAGTGAAGGTATGCGTTCACTTTGAGAACTTTATCTTTGTTTCCAAATGCAATGACTTCAGTTTTGTCTTTGTTTAACTGAAGGAAGTTTAGGCACATCCAGTTTTTAATTTCATCAATGCATTGACACAGGGAGTCAATGGGGCTGTAATCATTAGGTGATAACGCGAGGTAAATCTGGGTGTCATCTGCATAGCTGTGATATGCAATTTGGTTCTTTCTCATTATTTGGCTCAGTGGCAGCATATATAAGTTGAACAGGAGGGGTGCAAGTATTGAACCTTGAGGGACTCCGCATGTCATGGATGTCCACTCAGACTTATGGTCACCGATACTCACATAATTCAAAGATTCAAGATTCAAAGTGTTTATTGTCATGTGTACAGACAGAAAGCATGTTTCCCTGTACAATGAAATCCTTACTTTGCTGTCCACAGTAAATGTCGCACAGGTAACACACAAGTAAAATAAAATAAGATAAATATATAGATTATAAAAGAGCAAATATATATGTATATATACAAAATGTAAAAGGGCAAAAAGAGTAAAGTAGTAAGTGAGGTAGTGCAGTCTTGACAGTGTAAAGTGAGGTAGTGCAGTTCTTATGGTGTAAAGTGAGGTAGTGCAGTAAAAATAACCTCTCCCTTCTAAGTATGACCTGAACCATTTAAGAACCATCTCAGAAAGCCCAACCCAGTTTTCCAGCCTGTCAAGGAGAATGTTGTGAATGTTCTCTTCTCAGGAACGTGCAGAAGCAGGTGAAGACGGAGAGGTACAATACCAAGATTTTAAGCACCATTAAAACATTGTCCAGTGTTGAGGAAAGTTGCTTTGAAAAGTAACACATTACAGTACAGTAATACCTTGAGATATGAGTATAATCCGTTCCAGGAAGAGCTCGTAACTCGAGTTGCTCATATCTCAAATAATTTTTTCCCATAAGAAATAATAAAAAAACTCCCTTATTAGCGCTAATAACAATGACAAAAATACGTTTAAATTGCTATAGACACACACACCCAATTATAAGCATTCTGTCACAATTCGTGGAGCGTGTACGATGTGGAGACACAGGCGAGGAGAACAGGATGGGATCAAACTCTTTAATCAAACTCGGAAAACAAAACCAACTTTAAATACAAACGGAAACGGCACTAGTCGTGCAAAACCAAAGGAGAACTAGAAACACAGAGAAATTAGATTAGATTAGATTCAACTTTATTGTCATTACACAAGTACAGGTACAAGGCAACGAAATGCAGTTTAGGTCTAACCAGAAGTGCAATAGCAGCAAGTGCAGGATATATACAATGGTTGCATAAGTGCAGGATATGGAGATGTACAGGATTTACAGGTAATATGTACAATGAATATAAATATACAGATGGTTATTACTATAACAGGTGAGTGTGTGCTATAAATATAATTACAGGTGTCTATAAACAGCATTTACAGGTGAATATGTGCAATATGTGAAGATGTCTCTGACTATAAACAGAATTTTACAGGAAGATGTATACAATTGTTAGCTTAAGGTAAGCAGTAGATTTAAGGTAGTGCAATGAGCATGGACAGTGCAAATAAGTGAGATGTGAAATGTAAACAGTTGGTACTGTATGAACAGTTGGTAGTGCAAATGAGCATGTTCCAGCTAAAGTACAGTAGTGCAAGGTGCAAGTGTAAACAGTTGTTACTGTAAACGGTAAACAGTTGTTGTAAACAGTTGTTACTGTAATGAACAGTCGGCAGTGCAAATGGCACAAATAAGTAACAGAGTGAGCGAAGAGTCTATAAGGGTAGTAGTGGGGGGGGGGCAGTGAAGGAGTCTGGTGTGGTGGGGGGTGAGAGGAGAGTATGTGAGGGGAGAGGAGAGTAGGATGGTGGTGGAGGGGAGAGAGGAGTCTATGAGGGGAGTGGCATGGTGGGGGGGTAAGAGGAGAGTCTGTGAGGGGAGAGGAGAGTAGGATGGTGGTGGAGGGGAGAGAGGAGTCTATGAGGGGAGTGGGATGGTGGTAAGAGGAGAGTCTGTGAGGGGAGTGGGATGGTGGTGGGGGAGTGAGGAGTCTATGAGGGGAGTGGGATGGTGGTAAGGGTAGAGTCTATGAGGGGAGTGGGACGGTGGGGGGGTAAGAGGAGAGTCTATGAGGGGAGTGGGATGGTGGGGGGTGAGAGGAGAGTCTATGAGGGGAGTGGGATGGTGGGGGGTGAGAGGAGAGTCTATGAGGGGAGTGGGATGGTGGTGGGGGTGGGAGGAGAGTCTATGAGGGGAGTGGGATGGTGGTGGGGGAGAGGTGAGTCTGTGAGGGGAGTGGGATGGTGGTGGGGGGGCAGGGGGGTGAGAGGAGTCTATGAGGGGAGTTGGATGGTGGGGGGGAGAGGAGTCTATGAGGGGAGTGGGCTGGTGGGGGGGTAAGAGGAGTCTATGAGGGTGGTAGGATGGTGGTTTAGGGGGAGAGAGGAGAGTCTGTGAGGGGAGTGGGATGGTGGTGGGGGGCAGGGGGGTGAGAGGAGTCTATGAGGGGAGTTGGATGGTGGGGGGGAGAGGAGTCTATGAGGGGAGTGGGCTGGTGGGGGGGGGGTAAGAGGAGTCTATGAGGGTGGTAGGATGGTGGTTTAGGGGGAGAGAGGAGAGTCTGTGAGGGGAGTGGGATGGTGGTGGGGGGCAGGGGGGTGAGAGGAGTGGGGTCAGCAAGGGTTAGAGTTCAGTAAAGAGACAGCTCTGGGGAAGAAACTGTTCTTTAGTCTGCTGGTTCTGGTCCGGAGGCACCTGAAACGCCTGCCGGAGGGAAGGAGGGAGAACAGTCTGTGGGCTGGGTGAGAGGAGTCCTTGAGGATGCTGCGAGCTCGACGCAGGCAGCGTTTCCTCTGGACGTGCTCGATGGCAGGAAGTGGAGTCCCTGTGATGCGTTGGGCAGTTTTCACCACCCGCTGCAGTGCCTTGCGCTCCGCGACAGAACAGCACCCATACCACACTGTGACACAGTTCGTCAGGATGCTTTCTATTGCGCAGCGGTAGAAGTTCACCAGGATAGCCGAGGAGAGCTGATTCTTCCTCAGTGTCCTCAGGAAGAAGAGGCGCTGGTGAGCCTTCTTGACCAGGCTGGAGGTGTTGGTTGTCCAGGTCATGTCAGCCGAGATGTGGATCCCCAGGAACTTGAAGCTGGAGACACGCTCAACGGCCATTCAATTGATGTGGATGGTGTCGTGTGTGCCTCTTGACTCTTTCCTGAAGTCCACGATGAGCTCCTTCGTTTTGGTGGTGTTGAGGAGCAGGTTATTTTCGTTGCACCATGTGGACAGGTGCTGGATCTCTTCCCTGTAGGCAGTCTCATCGTTGTTGCTGATGAGACCGATCACCGTAGTGTCGTCTGCGAACTTGACGATGGCATTAGATCCAAACACAGGCTTGCAGTCGGAGGTGAAGAGGGAGTAGAGAAACGGGCTTAGCACACAGCCCTGTGGTACACCAGTGTTGAGTGTGATGGATGTGGAGCAGGTGGATCCAGATCGGACATTCTGGGGTCTGTTGGTCAGGAAGTCCAGAATCCAGTTGCAGAGTGAGGTATTGATGCCCAAGTCTTCAAGTTTGGCTATTAACTTGGCCGGGATGATAGTGTTGAATGCTGAGCTGGAGGAACTGGTGGAGGAAATGGAGGAACTGGTGTATGCTGGAACCAAACTCGCCCACTCTTTTGCTGCGAGCCCCCAGACATCAACAAAAAAGCGGCGAGCTCCACAACCACCAAAGCCTGTGGGCCCAGCTCAACCTCCCATTCCTCCTGCGAGAGCTCTTCGACCACTGCCACAACGCCAGGGCCCTCACCATCCTCCATCTGTTCTAGGTGAACCAAAAACAACTGATAAAAGCTCTCAGTGATGTGTGCCGGGTCCCTGCTATGATAACAGTGACTTTGTCAAATGTTTACAGAACAAGCGGGAACCCAGTGTGCCTGTTGCTTTCGCTATTTCAGTTTTATTACGTGATAGAAAGCCAAAGGTCTTCTCAAACCGTTTGGCAAACCCACTTAATCTGTTGCATATTGCACGCTGTTACGTGCTGCGTACGGTTTTTCTTTTTCCTATCTATGTTTGTCCTCTATTTCTATCATCTCTACTAGGTCTTCGCTGATTGGAGGAGGCGGCTGTCAATCGTAATCAGTGATGTCATCTTGTCAGCCAATCAAGTGCCATCCTGCTGATTTAAGAGTCACCTGTTCACCGTGATCAGCAGTTCAGTGTGTGGGCTGTGCTGTGTGTTTGAGTTTGAGTTTAAGTTTGAGTTTGAGTTTATTGAAACTTATGTTTTTCATCTGTGTTTGCGAATCTTGCATTTGTTTCTTGATGATAACCTTAAGGTAAAGGTTATCTGAGTCACTGTTTCACTGAATCCATTCGGGGACAGGGAACAGGTTTAGCATGTTGCGCGACGTACACATCGCCCATAGCTACAAATGTTTAGATACACTAGATAAGAGGTGAGTGCCACTTTTGTATTTTCTGTTTCTTATTTAGTATAGTTTAGTCTGGGCGCCGGACGCGCTGAAGAATTCGGGTTTCTTTTTCACATTTTGCTTTGGTTAGTAAGTTTAGAGGGTTTGGGGAATTTAGTTTGTGAACTGTTTTGTTTTATTCCTTTCTTTAATTTGGCGCCACCTTCGTTCCTTGATCCCTATGAGTTGGTTGTTGTGTTTTCTTCTTTATTTGTTTAACACTGTAAATAGCTCATGCACTGTTTAGTGGCTTTGGCCGTAATGGTAATAAATACCGTCAACTGCAACGCTTGCGTGACCCGGTCTCTTTTCCCTCCGATGCAATATTTCTTAAACTGAGTGTTATGTCCTAACCCTAGACAACTAAAGGTACGTAACACACGCCAAACTAAGATTACTGTAGAGACAGAAAGTAAGACTGTTAAGTTAGCACTTTTAAACATCCGTTCACTTAAAAATAAATCACTTCTAGTCAATGATTTAATAACCACAAACAATCTAGATTTTATGCTTCTAAATGAAACATGGCTTGAAGACAGTTGCAGTTCAACAATCCTGAATGAAACAGCCCCTCCCAACTTTACTTTTATGAGTGTCTGCAGAGCTGTTAGGAGAGGTGGAGGTGAAGCCGCTCTATTTAAAGATGTCTATCAATGCAAGCAAGTGTCACTTGGTGATTACTTGTCTTTTGAATATTTGGGTATTGTATTAAAAGGTGCTCCTCGCATTCTACTTTTAGTCATTTACAGGCCTCCAAAATACTCTCCAGCCTTTGTGGAGGACTTTACAGAACTGTTATCAGCAACTTCCTCAGAGTTTGACTGTTTTGCTATTACTGGGGACTTTAACATCCACATAGAAAATGCAGAATCCAAAATGGCAAAAGAATTTCTAACAGTTTTGAATACTTTTGATCTGACTCAGCATGTACATAGACCCACACACAATCGAGGACATACACTAGATTTAATTATCAGTAAGGGTCTAAACATCTCATCCATTGTCATTAAGGATGTAGCTCTATCAGATCATTTCTGTATTTTCTTTGATATATTGATCTCTCCGACTGTTGAAGCTAGATCTATCTCGGTCAAAAAGCGATGCTTAAATGAGAATACGAGTGCTCTGTTTATGAAGGCTATATCTTTAACACCAAGCATATCTGCAGACTCTGTTGATTTTCTTCTTGATTCTTTTAACTCAAAAGTTCAGAATGTTATTGATAACATTGCTCCTGTGAAAGTCAGGAAGAAGAGTGGCAGACAAAAATCACCCTGGAGGAATTCAACAGCAGTGCAAAATATGAAAAGACAATGCAGAAAAGCTGAGCGCATGTGGCGAAAGACAAATCTTGAAATCCACTATAACATCTATAAAGATAACCTTCATGCTTTCAATATGGAACTAGGCAAAGCTAGACAGACCTTCTTCTCAAATATTATAAACAGAAACTTAAACAACACCCGCACTCTTTTTGCTACTGTAGAGAGACTAACAAATCCCCCAAGTCAGATTCCCAGTGAAATGCTCTCAGACAGCAAATGCTGTGAGTTTGCTTCCTTCTTCTCTGAGAAAATAAATAATATCAGAAAGGCGATCAGCACATCCTTGAGCTGCACTGGGGTAAAACAGATCAGACCACAATCTCAGAAAGTAGCTATTATGTCTGTTTTCGAAGCAATTGATGGTAAAATTTTGGAAGAAACAGTACAGCACCTTAAAACATCAACCTGCGCCCTTGACATACTTCCCACATCTTTTTTCAAAAGCGTGTTTAACTGTTTAGAAGCAGATATCCTAGAAGTGGTAAATGCCTCACTTCTTTCTGGGACTTTTCCAAATTCCCTAAAAACTGCAGTTGTAAAGCCCCTTCTGAAAAAGAGCAATCTGGACAACATCATATTGAGCAATTACAGACCAATCTCAAATCTACCTTTCATAGGCAAGATCATTGAAAAAGTTGTTTTCAATCAGCTGAACAAGTTCTTAAGCTTGAATGGATACTTTGACAACTTTCAGTCTGGTTTCCGACCACATCACAGCACAGAGACAGCACTCATAAAGATAATAAATGATATTCGTCTTAACACAGATTCAGGTAAATTATCAGTGCTGGTTTTACTCGACCTCAGTGCTGCGTTTGACACCATAGATCACAACATTCTCCTTGACAGGCTGGAAAACTGGGTTGGGCTTTCTGAGATGGTTCTTAAATGGTTCAGGTCATACTTAGAAGGGAGAGGTTATTATGTGAGTATCGGTGACCATAAGTCTGAGTGGACATCCATGACATGCGGAGTCCCTCAAGGTTCAATACTTGCACCCCTCCTGTTCAACTTATATATGCTGCCACTGAGCCAAATAATGAGAAAGAACCAAATTGCATATCACAGCTATGCAGATGACACCCAGATTTACCTCGCGTTATCACCTAATGATTACAGCCCCATTGACTCCCTGTGTCAATGCATTGATGAAATTAAAAACTGGATGTGCCTAAACTTCCTTCAGTTAAACAAAGACAAAACTGAAGTCATTGCATTTGGAAACAAAGATGAAGTTGTCAAAGTGAACGCATACCTTCACTCTAGGGGTCAAACAACTAAAAATCAGGTCAGGAATCTTGGTGTGATTTTGGAGTCAGACCTGAGTTTCAGTAGCCATGTAAAAACAATAACTAAATCAGCATATTATCATCTCAAAAATATTGCAAGAATTAGATGCTTTGTCTCCAATCAAGACTTAGAGAAACTTGTTCATGCTTTCATCACCAGCAGGGTGGATTATTGTAATGGGCTCCTCACCGGCCTTCCCAAAAAGACCATAAGACAGCTGCAGCTCGTACAGAACGCTGCTGCCAGGATTCTGAGCAGAACCAGAAAATATGAACACATCACACCAGTCCTTAGGTCCTTGCACTGGCTTCCAGTTACATTTAGAATTAATTTTAAAGTACTGTTACTTGTTTATAAATCACTCAATGGCCTAGGACCTCAATACATTGCAGATATGCTCATAGAATATAAACCTAACAGATCACTAAGATCATCAGGATCAAGTCACTTAGTAATACCCAGGGTTCACTCAAAGCAAGGAGAGTCTGCTTTTAGCTGTTACGCCAGCCGCAGCTGGAACCAGCTTCCAGAAGAGATAAGGTGTGCTCCAACAGTAGCCACATTCAAATCAAGACTCAAAACACATCTTTTTACCTATGCATTTGCAGATTGAGCACTGTGCTATGTCCGAACTGTTTGCATTTTATTTTATACGTATTATCTTTTTATTCTTTTAATCATTTTTAATGTTTTATTTTTATCATTCTTCTTTATGTAAAGCACTTTGAATTACCATTGTGTATGAAATGTGCTATACAAATAAACTTGCCTTGCCTTGCCTTGCCTTGAGCTGAAGTCAACAAACAGCATCCGTGCATAAGAGTTCTTATTGTCCAGGTGTGTGAGCACAGAGTGCAGTGCCATGGCAACAGCATCCTCTGTGCTCCTATTGCTGCGGTAAGCAAATTGATGTGAGTCCAATGTGGATGGTATAGAGTCTTTTAGGTGTTCCAGGACCAGCCGCTCAAAGCACTTCATGATGATGGGTGTGAGTGCTACAGGGCGGTAGTCGTTAGGGCACCTTGGACTAGAGTGTTTTGGCACTGGCACAATGGAGGTGCATTTGAAGCATGTTGGTACAGCTGCTTGGGCAAGAGACAGGTTGAAAATGTCTGTAAAAACCCCAGCGAGCTGCTCCGCACATGCCCTGAGGACACGTCCAGGGATGTTGTCTGGTCCAGCAGCCTTGTGCGTGCTGATCCGGCTCAGTGCCTTGCAGACGTCAGTGGATAAGAGGGTGATTGGAGGGTGATCAGCTGAGGGTTTGAGCTTGGTTGCAGTTTCTCTGTTGTCTCTTTCAAAGCGAGCATAAAAGTCATTTAGCCCGTTCAGGAAGTTGACATCAGTGGCTGCAGGGGTGGAGTGGGTGGGTTTGTAGTCACTGATGGCCTGGATGCCCTGCCACATGCGTTGAGGGTCAGAGTTGGAAAAGTGTCCCTCTATCTTCAGCTTGTAGCAGTGCTTGGCCTTTTTGATGCCCCTCTTCAGATTTGCTCTGGATGTGCTGTAGGCTTGTGCATCTCCTGATCTGAAGGCAGTATTGCGTGTCTTCAACAGGAGTCGCACTTCCTTGTTCATCCATGGCTTCTGATTTGGGTATGTGGTAATCTGTTTCTGGGTTGTAACACTGTCAATGGTGGTATTAATATAATCCAATACAGAGAAGGTGTAGCAGTCAATGTCTGTGTGGTGGCTTGGGAAGCAAACATACTCCAGTCTGTGTGTAGGAACCTTTCCTGGAGTGTGAAATCTACCCCCGCAGGCCACACCTTGATGGTCTTCACTGATGGCTTCACACGGTTGATGAGGGGTGAATATTTGGGAGTGAGGAACAAAGAGATGTGGTCTGATTGTCCCAGGTGGGGGAGAGGTGTCGCCATGTAGGCCCCAGTCATGTTTGTGTAGACATGGTCTAAGGTTTTGTTTCCTCTGGTGTGACAGGAAACATTCTGATGAAATTTGGGCAGCACAGTCTTTAAGTTAGAGTGATTTAAAATCACCCTCAACAATAAACGCCGCTTCCGGGTGAAGAGTCTGTTGTTTACTGATGGCTGCATAAAGTTCTTTCATAGCAAGCTTGGCATCAGCATCCGGGGGAATATAAGCTGCAGTTATAATGGTGGTAGTGAACTCGCGCGGCAGATAGAACGGTCTACATTTAACCATGAGGAACTCTAGGTTAGCTGAACAATGGCTCCCAACAACAGCAGAGTTTGTGCACCAAGCTTTGTTAATGTAGATACACAATCCACCTCCCCTTGTCTTACCGGATCCATCTATTGTTCTGTCCGCGCGGAGCGTGTGATGTCCCGTGAACTCAATAGTGGAGTCTGGTATTCCGCTATTTAACCACGTCTCCGTGAAGATAAGGACGTTACAGTTCAGAAGTCTTTTGCTGTGTGTCATATTGAGTCGAATCTCATCCATTTTGTTCACTAGCGATCGGACATTGGCAAGGAAGATACTGGGTAGAGAGAGCCGGTGTGGTGTTAGCTTTAACCGAGCACTAAGTCCTCCACGCTTGCCTCGCCTTTGTTTAAGATCTCGACGCCGCCTGCAAGCACTTCCGCCCGGCCGGGAAGAATGCGCTGCCTCGGGCGTCCTGGCGATTTCAGGAAGGAGTCGAATGTTGTCCATAAAACCGTCGGAAATTTGCAAACCAATATCCAAAAGCTCACTTCAGGTGTACGATGTAAAGGCACAACTGTTCTGCACAAACAGACCCGAGATAAGCAAGAGTAATACTGCAAAATTGCAGAAACTGGAGAGACCCTGAGCCTCGCGATGTACTCGTGCCGCCATCAGATGCTGCGTGCACGCCGAACATTAACAACGAGGTAGCGGCTAAGCGGCTAACATTTCGCCGCGTACATAGGAGTGTAGTCAAATGTGTATTCAATGTTAAAGAGAGTTTCTAGTTTAGTCGGTTATGCAATGCACATTAATTAAAGCACTAGCTAGTGCATTTAACATATGAATGTATTTTATGGTTTACAGGCAAGTGCAAGAGAATATATATGTGGTTTATGGTGCCTGTCTGTTGTGATTGCAGGTATGTTAATTGTATAGCTAAGAAACAAATTTAATTTTAAATATCAGTTTATAATGTACAATTATTATTTTTGTTATGTGTGTGTTCTATGATTTTGCACGCGCTCTTTCTGGCTTTGCCATCAGTGAGGAGAGGCGCAAGTACAAAAGAGTACGGTATATGTGGCTTATGGTGCCTGCTTGTGATGGCAGGCACTGAGAATAAAACATCTCGGAAAAAGAAAATCCGGAGTGTGGACAGTCATTTATCATGAAAAATTACACAACGCAGAATGACAACCACTACATCTGCATGCTTTTTAAGTGTAATGTTGAAATCAAAGTTATTGTGTACATGTCACTTTAAATTACAGCGAATATTTCTGTCAGACAGAAAGAAGCGATTATTCTGTTACTGGAAAGATTAATACAGATAAAATAGCAACATAAATGACTTGCTAATGTTTACGATCATACATGAATATAGAAGACAATTCACTAATTCCTCATGTATTGAAGCATAACCCTGACTTCAGTTATGGCATCCTGATATATTTCAGATGCTGGCCTGAATTCTGCCAAAGCCGCATCGTACTCTGCCATACCCCTCTCGAGATTATCACGCTCAATGCTACCTGAAATGGCTGAAACAACCAAATCAATTAACGGCACAGGCACAAAAGCACCTGAACTATTGTAACAGCCTAGAGGCATTTCTCGTAGTGTCTCATAGATGGTAGGTTCCAGCTTTTCCTTTAGCTCCACATCCACCTCCTGGATTTTTTCTTGGATCTCATTCACACGTTGAATGAACACATCACAGTTCTCCTTGACAGTGGCTCTCTCATTCAGGGCGATCGGTGTGAAGGATGAATTCAGCTGTGCATTGACAATCTCAATGAGACTGTTGGTGGCTCGAAAGTTGTTTTTCATCAGCTCAAGAAGTTCTTGTCTTCTGTGGATAAAAGTCTCCCTTCTTTCAGGATTTCCAGGGTAGAAGAGATCACTCCAAGCCATTTTCCTTTATATTGGCGTCTTGAAATAAGAGAAAAAACTACATAAGGAAAGTGGAAGTGCACAAACACTGATTCTCATGACAGAGACTGAATGTAAAATATATTCTTCAAACATGGAGATGAGGAGACAATAATAAAGCATGCAACAATAAATGCACTAAGTTCTTTAAACGACAAACATCAAATAAATAGTCAGATGAATGAACTTGCCTCTTCTCAGGAACGTGCAGAAGCAGGTGAAGATGGAGAGGATCCTCAGTGAACTGTGCAAATAACTGAGCAGAACCAGAATAATCTGGATCAGACCAACGCCCAGGATACTTTCCCAACATCAGCAAGAGCAAAGTCTCTGATTGGTCAGCTCTCCTTGACAATCACTATTCAGTCTGTAACTGAAACTGAAAGCTGCTCTTGCCACGCAAGAGACATTTAATAAAAATCTTTCTTTTAAATGGACAATTTTCCTGATCTTCAAACGTTTTGCTCTGTTTAGTGACGCAAAGCTTCTTTTAAAATCACCCTACACTGTCAGAAGAAAAGGTTCAGCGCTGTCACTGGTGCAGTGGCCGAATGTACAAAAGAGAAAATGTACTATGTACTTTTAAAGGACTGATATGTACCTTTCAGGTACTAAGATGTATAAGATGTTCCTTTTCACTCTTGTAACTCAGTGTGTTGCACCAGTGACAGCGCTGTACCTTTCCTTCTGACAGTGTAGTTTTTTAACTGTTTCAATTGAGGAATTACTGGTAAAGATATTTAATTATTTTTAATGGTGAAAAATGTGAAATGCAAACTAAATATTAATCCATGATATTCAATATTTTCTCAAAGATGAGGAATCATGTGTTTATGATTGATGAATAGACACATTATGATGATACACACTCAAAATATTCTTAAATAAACAAAACAACATTTGCACACAGGAATTTATTTAAATGTGCTTAATTCCATGTATTTCTGCATGCTTTTTAAGTGTAATGTTGAAATCAAAGTTATTGTGTACATGTCATTTTAAATTACAGCAAATATTTCTGTCAGACAGAAAGAAGCGATTATTCTGTTACTGGAAAGATTAATACAGATAAAATAGCAACATAAATGACTTGCTAATGTTTACGATCATACATGAATATAGAAGAAAATTCACTGCTTCTTCATGCATTTAAGCATAGCCTTGACTTCAGTTATGGCATCCTGATATTTTTCAGATGCTGGCCTGAATTCTGCCAAAGCCGCATCGTACTCTGCCATACCCCTCTCGAGATTATCACGCTCAATGCTACCTGAAATGGCTGAAACAACCAAATCAATTAACGGCCCAAGCACAACAGTGGCAAAAAGCCCTACTGCAACTTTAGCCCATGTGGATGTTATGGTTATCAGAATTTGCTTTTTTATTATATATGCCACTAAAACAGCAGCTGAAGCCACACAAACTGATGAAACAGCAGCTTTAACAGCACCTGAAATATTGCAACAGCCTGGAGACATTTCTCGTAGTGTCTCATAGATGGTAGGTTCCAGCTTTTCCTTTAGCTCCACATCCACCTCCTGGATTTTTTCTTGGATCTCATTCACACGTTGAATGAACACATCACAGTTCTCCTTGACTGTGGCTTTCTCATTCAGGGCGATTGGTCTGAAGGATGAATTCAGCTGTGCATTGACAATCTCAATGAGACTGTTGGTGGCTCGAAAGTTGTTTTTCATCAGCTCAAGAAGTTCTTGACTTCTGCGGATAATCGTCTCCCTTCTTTCAGGATTTCCAGGGTATAAGATATCACTCCAAGACATTTTCCTTTATATTGGCGTCTTGAAATAAGAGAAAAAACTACATAAGGAAAGTGGAAGTGCACAAACACTGATTCTCATGACAGAGACTGAATGTAAAATATATTCTTCAAACATGGAGATGAGGAGACAATAATAAAGCATGCAACAATAAATGCACTAAGTTCTTTAAACGACAAACATCAAATAAATAGTCAGATGAATGAACTTGCCTCTTCTCAGGAACGTGCAGAAGCAGGTGAAGATGGAGAGGATCCTCAGTGAACTGTGCAAATAACTGAGCAGAACCAGAATAATCTGGATCAGACCAACGCCCAGGATACTTTCCCAACATCAGCAAGAGCAAAGTCTCTGATTGGTCAGCTCTCCTTGACAATCACTATTCAGTCTGTAACTGAAACTGAAAGCTGCTCTTGCCACGCAAGAGACACTTAAGAATGTCCACACTATGCAGTTTCTTCTATGTAGGGAGGGGTACCGGCACTGCGACAATCCAGTTCTGAACAAAGGAGGGGCTGGATGCTGTTACCGTCAAAGCTAGAGATGAGCATTTTCTAATCTCACTTTCCATCTTGCCATTCTCACTAAAGATATATTTGCATATATAGATTTAATAATAATAATAATAATACATATTTCTCTATATAAGAGGAGACGGGCGTTGCCTTTTTTCTTGCCATGTCCAGGCTTCTCCTTTCTTCCGCTACAGGGGCACTGGAGAGCCAGAGATGAGAATTAAATAAACCACCTCATTCTCCAATCAGAGACTTTGCTCTTGCTGATGTTGGGAAAGTATCCTGGGCGTTGGTCTGATCCAGATTATTCTGGTTCTGCTCAGTTATTTGCACAGTTCACTGAGGATCCTCTCCGTCTTCACCTGCTTCTGCACGTTCCTGAGAAGAGGCAAGTTCATTCATCTGACTATTTATTTGATGTTTGTCGTTTATTCGACTTAGTGTGTTTATTGTTGCATGTTGTGTTGAGGTGACTTATTTATGCTGTATTACTTATCACACACACACACACACTCACTCTCACACTCACACACTCTTTATAAGAAATTAATAATATCTGCCATTTGAATAATTGTTTGTAGTTATAGTTCAAGCTTTCTTATATAACTGTTTCTCTTATTTTAAGATCCTGATATAAAGGAAAATGTCTAGGAATAATATCGTCTCTCTTGAAAATGCTGGAAGAATGTGTTCAGGAATATTACCTGGCAAGTATGCATATTGAATTGAAGTGTATTATTTGTTATGAATGATTTATTTCTCTTTTTCAGAATGTTAACCTTTCTTGGTCCGAGTGGGACTCAAACTAAACTAAAGCAATTATGTAAATAGTGGTGTTGGACAGTCTTGCTAACAATGATATCTAACAAACTTGACAAGAATAAACCTTCAAAATAATAATGCATTAATTAAGAATGTCTTATTAAAGAGGTCATTAACACAGACTGTTTAAAGAAACACAATGATTGTGTTGATGTTGCTCTTTCCTCTAAACCAACAGCAGTTCGCAGCAGAATGCCGTCTTTCTTCTCTACGGTCGAGAATGAACAACTGATAAGATCCACGCAGACGCTCCACCACTATGTGCACAAATACTTCACGATTACCAACAGACTCATAGAGATAATCAATACTTACTTTGGAGAAAGCTACTCCCCAGTGGTTGCAGATGAAAGCAGAAGTATTAAGGACAACTGTGGCGTAGTAAGAGATGCGATGTGCACGATTAATGAAGTTTCTAAAAGGAACCACGAGAAAATCCTTACGATCATTGAGCCTGATCTTTATGATAAGATTGCTCGCACTGGGGTGCCACTGAAAGACAAGGCTGCAGTGATCAGGGAGTTATATGCAGACAAATTGGGAGTCTATGGAAATATCTTTCTCCCACTAGTGGCTATTCATCTGGCAAAGAGTGAGTTAGACAATGTGAAGCCTCCAGCCGAAGAGCATAGTTTGCCTGTTCTGTCGTTTAAACTGGGAGATCTAGTGAAGAGCAGTGAAAGTATCCTTAAGCTTCTGTGTGAACAAGAGAACCGGCAAATAAACCTCAGTGAAGCCGTACAGTTAGTGGAAGACGCCATCTCTGTTCTGAAGCCACCCTGCGATGCCTACGATGACATCGCTGGAGAAGTCGAAGCTTGCATCAACATCATATCTGAAAATATCTAGAGCAGAATCTTTTCTTAGAGAGGATGTTAATTATCAGGCTTCTTGAACTGCAAGGTGTTCCTCATCATTAATATTTTAAGCTCTCTATACATGCGAAAAAATGTTAGAAAACTTTATCATATGTAAGGAATGTTATCTTTTGCTTTTGATGTACACAGCTGTCATCCTGTCTTTTTTTTCCTGTGCAAATTAAACAAAGAGAAAACTTTTCAGGGTATTTGATTCATGTTTTGACTCTCAAGTTACTCCTAACTTTGTTCACCAGTCGGAAATTGTAGCAGGTCCTTCGCTCCAGCACTTACTCATCGCTAACATTATTCCCTTAATATTATGTAACATTACAAACAATATGTTCTCAGTCTCTTCCACTGCTCTGTTTCTGAACCGCTCTCCATTTCTACTGAAATATCCTGTTCATGGTGACTAGGGGAGATTTGACCAAATGATTAAACCACCATATGAACAAATTTATTTCACAGTTAATTTGTTGGGAATTACTGACAGGCCGGTACAATACCAAGATTTTAAGCACCAGTAAAACATTGTCCAGTGTTGAGGAAAGTTACTTTGAAAAGTAATACATTACAATACAGTAATACCTTGAGATACAAGCATAATCCTTTCCAGAATGAGCTCGTAACTCGAGTTGCTCATATCTCAAATTATTTTTTCTCATAAGAAATAAAAGTAAAAAATGTAATCCGTTCTGGCCCTCAAAAAAACTCCCTTATTAGCGCTAATAACAATGAAAAAATCACGTCTTAATTGCTATAGAGACACACACACACAATTATAAGCAATTTGTGGAGCGTGTGCGATGCGGAGACACAGGCGAGGAGAACAGGATTCAAAACTGAAATTCTCTTTAATCAAACTCTGAAAACAAAACCAACTTTAAATACAAATGGAAACGGCACTAGTCGTGCAAAACCAAAGGAGAACTAGAAACCCGTGTTGTGTGTTGGATAGACTCAGAAGCTCATATTTATTATTATTGAACACTCATAACTCGTGCTGCTCCCAGCTTAATACTGGTGAATCACTCGTTGCCCCCGGTAACCCCCGCTGTAAAACCAAGCTGCCTCTAGTGGAGATCATATGCAATTACCCATAAATGAGGAGCTTGAGCTGCTGCGAGTGCTTGAACTCCTAATGTTGGCATCTGTAAGCTAAATATTTACTCATATCTCAAATCAAAAATTTGCTCTAATACTTGCTCGTATCTCGGGATACTCGTAAGTCAGGACACTCGTATCTCAAGGTATTACTGTATTGCGGTGCCAGGTAGCCTCTCTCTCTGACAACATCAACCTCATTCTGTGGCTGAATGGCTCGGATTGGGAGGTAGAGGAGGTCCCTGGAGACCCCCGACTGCAATCAATCTCTCCACCAGCAGCCAGCTCGCCACACCCGAGCTCTGTGATCGATCTTTCTGCTTATACATGGAAACAGCGACGAAGGAGGAAGACTGAGTCAGCGCTCCCGAGCCCCGCGACCGAGTCAGCCCTACACCGCCGAAAGCGTCGGGGTGGACGCAAGAGGAGGAAGAGAACTTCTTCCGCACCTCCCGTGCGCCTCGCCCCGCGCGCTCAGTGGACTGTTGCCACTCCAGTGCTCCTCGCCCTGCCAGGACCTCCCAGTGTCCCATTCAAGCCCCGTGAACTTTGCCCTGAGCCACTCGCCCTCGCAACACCTCGGCCCACTACCGATGTCACCCCTGGGGAGGACTCTCAATGAAAAAAAATTTGGGGTGGGGCTATACTGTCATCTTGAGGTTGGGTGGGACAAAGGAGGCCGAGCCTCCTGAGAGAAACTGGCCCCGTTCCCCTCGGTGCCGCCCTGGTCCTCCGTGGCCCCGGCACCACCCTGGAGACCTCCCTGACTCTGTGTAACCCCGGTCTCCAGGTTTAATTATCAATGACAAACATATTCCAAAAGATTTCTCCTTGCTAACAAATACTGCGATGCAAAAATTAACAGGACCAATTATGTAAACAACACTTGCATGCTCTCAAGCTCCAATGACGATTGCTTCTCCTAGCTATCTTGAGTTTCGCTGGTTCATATCTGCTTACAGTCGCAGAGCCACACCCACAACTTCACGCAACTACTTAAGTGCAATACGATACAAAAAAGCACACAAAGCACACTTACATGCTCTCAAGCTCCAATGACGATGATACCAGGAAGACCTCAGGACAGATCCAATGGACAGATAGGGCTATTCAAGCATTTGAGCTGTTGAAGAGATGACTCACCTCTGCACTCATCCTGACTCTCCCCGATACAGATCTGCCCTTTGTGTTGGAGTGGACACGTCAGACTTTGGAGTAGGAGCTGTTTTGTCTCAAAGGTCTAAGGGACAATAAGATTCATCGTTGTGCTTTTCGACTCACACCAGAAGAAAGAAAGTATGACATTGGTTACCGAGAGTTACTGGCAGTGAAATTGGTGCTCCAAGAATGGAGACACTCGCTGGAAGGGGCCAAACACCCTTTTGTCATCTGGACAGACCACAAGAACCTCACTTGCATTCAGGAAGCCAAGAGGTTGAATCCACACAAAGCCCTTTGGGCACTCTTTTTTTTTTAACTGCTTTGAGTTCATTCTCTCCTATCGTCCAGGTTCTAAAAACTCCAAAGCTGATGCCCTGTTGAGACCGTATGACAAGCCAGAGTTTGAGAACAAATCTGAGCCCATCATTCCCAGCTCTAAGGTGGTGGCAGGGATTTAGTGAGGAATGGAATTGGCGGCAAAGAAGGCTCAACTACAACAGCTTGATCTAGGCAATGTCCCTCCAGGTTGCCTTTTTGTTCCTAAGGCAGTACGTTCTGGTGTTGAGGTGGGGACATGAATCTCCTCTTTCGGGTCATCCTGGAGTTACAAGAACTTTTAAGTGCATTCATACACGATTCTGGTGGCCCAGTATCCAGGCTGATGTCAAATAATTTGTCTTTGCCTGTTTTGTACATGCCCAGAATAAAGAACCTAAGGCCCGGCCTCAAGGTCTGCTTCATCCCCTACCCATCCCGAGGAGACCATGGTCTCACATCTTCTTGGACTTTGTTACTGGACTTCCTAAATCTCAAGGTAACACAGTCATCTTGGTGGTGCTAGATAGATTTTCAAAGGCATGTCACCTGATACCTCTACCGAAGATTCCCACAGCTTGTCAAACAGCAGACCTCATGATACAGCATATCTTCAGGATCCATGGGTTCCCTCAGGACATGGTCTGTGATCGGGGATCACAATTCATGTCCAGGTTTTGGAAGGCTTTTGGCTGATTTATTGGAGCATCTATCAGTTTGTCTTCTGGTTTTAATCCTCAATCTAATGGTCAGATAGAACGGGTCAACCAGGAGGATAAGTGTCAACAAGCATCTGGAGCTCCCATCTGATCTGGGCTGAGTTTGCGCATAACACCCTACACCATTCATCCTTTGGGATGTCTCCATTTGGATGTCAATTTTGGTTTCCCCCATCTTTGTTTCCTGAGCAGGAACTGGAGATAAAGGTACCAACTGCTACCCAGTTAGTCCAAAGGTGCCGTCATGCCTGGCAACAAGCTTGTACACCCTTGGTGAAAGCGTTGCAATGGCAACAAAGACACACCCAACCAGGGCTGACATATTAGGTCATCAGTATGTCAGGGTCAAAGGGTGTTGTCAACTGAATATCTTCCTCTGCATCTAGAGTCTTGGAAACTAGGTCCTCGGTTCATTGGGTCTTTCAAGATCCGTTGGAAGATCAAGCCAGTGTCCTACAGACTACTCTTACCCAGATCAATGCGCATCCATACCACCTTTCACGTTTCATGTTTGAAGCCTGTTGTTTGCTCTTCTTTGTCCACAGTGAAGAAGCCTTCCCCAATACCCCGGGTCATTAGTGGGCAGTCAGTGTACACTTTTCGTCGACTGCTGGATTTGCATAGAGTACGTGGAAGGATCCAATACCCAGTGGACTAGAAGGGTTATGGTCCAGAAGAGCGGTTCTGGGTGCCAGCTGGGGATATCTTGGATCCCGACCTCATCAGAGAATTTCATCAGCTGGGTTCCAACCATAGCCAGCGGAATATCAGGAGCCATTACCGAGTGATTTCTCCTGCAACTACTCATCAAGCCACTAGAGAGCACTGTTTGATTCCTTCATGCAATGACTCCTCCAGTCACTGTGGCACCGCCTTCCATGAACTTTTGCCAGGACAACTTGTCAATAATATTTGTTCCATCTGTGTCTTGCTCTATTCAAGCCTGGCTGTTTCATTAATCTATGTTCAGTCTTGAGCCTAGGCTGTATGGATTATCTGAATTCTTGTTTAGTTACCGTAAGTTTTGCCTCATCACTGTGGTTTTGTCTATGTTTTGTTTAGTGAAGCAATGTCAGCTTTTGTTTGGATTTAAAGACCAAGATAAAGTAAAGTTTATTTCTGCTTTGAGTTACCCGAGTCTCCTTTGTCTTTCCTTCTGTACATGGATCTCGTACAAAGTATCTTTCCTGGTGACCAGAGACAATTTACGGTATGTTGTGACATCATGACAATCGCTTTCTGTATTCCTGAAGTTGTAAGTCGCCTTGGATAAAACGTCTGCTAAATTAATAAATATAAAAATGTAAAACTTTTTTATTATTATTTACAAAACAGAGAGATAGTTCAATTGCTCAGATACAATCAGAATAACTAGTGAAAACATCAATGTGGACATTGATTTCCATTCAAAAGCAGAAAAAGAATCATGACTGAACTAAATTTAGTGTAAAGTATTTCTTAAGATTTGAGCTGATTTTGTGAGCCATAAATTAGTGATTCCATAGTTAAATTAACTTGCATTGTTCATCAAATATTTGAAACCCACATTTTTTAAAAGTACTTTCAGTACTATTTGACATATTGAATTAATAGATTTAAAACTTTTTTTCACCACTTTGATTCCCAATGAAACAGAAATGAGATGGAAAGCCACAGACACAAGTATTCATAATTGTAGTTTTTATTGCTATGTCAGAACCAGTGCATGAACATGGCTTCACATGGCTTTTCTCATATAATCTTTATAGTGGAGCATTACTCTTCATCATGTCCTTTCTGTAATAAAAGAGCAAAAAAGAGAATGTAAGCGGCATTGTAATCTATGTTGCACTAAGTTCTAATATTTTGTTGAATAAAAAAAAAAACAACCTTGGATCCTGAGTCACGACTCTTGGCTCTCAGTTTGTTGACCTGAGATTCAGCAATATCAGCCCTTTCCTCGGCCTCATCCAGCTCATGCTGCAGCTTACGGAACTTGCCCAGATTAGCATTGGACTGTTCCTCCTATAAACACAATGACCAAACATATTGTTAAAAATAATACAGACACAGCAATACTTCAATATCTGAAGTCTGCCCGTTGTTTACTTACTGCCTCCTCAGCAGATCTCTTGTAGGATTTGACCTTCAGCTGGAGTTTGTCCACCAGATCTTGCAGGCGTGCCAGATTCTTACGGTCCTCCTCGGTCTGCAAACAGGATAGAAAGTGAGTTCACTGTTATCTGGTATGAATTAAGGTATGAATAAAGATTCATTTATTTTTGTGAAAGAAAGTGACCTGGTAGGTGAGCTCCTTGATGCGTCTCTCATATTTACGGACTCCTTTCACAGAGTCACTCGCCTTTCTCTGTTCAAGCTCCACCTCATTTTCCAGCTCTCTGACCTACCAAAACAGAAAATGATTTTCAATCGACCAAACTCCTAACACAAATATTCATGATTAATCGTCTTTACAAAATGCACTAAGAGAAAATGCATTATTAAGAAATGAGTTTCAGAAACTCACCCTGACTTCCAGTTTCTGGACCTGCTTCTTGCCACCCTTCATGGCGATCTGCTCAGCTTCATCCAGACGGTGCTGCAGGTCCTTGATGGTCTGCTCCATGTTCTTCTTCATGCGCTCCAGATGAGAACTGGTGTCCTGCTCCTTCTTCAGCTCCTCTGCCATCATGGCAGCATCAGTGATGGCCTTCTTGGCTTTTTCCTCAGCATTCCTGCACTCCTGCACTGCCTCCTCAACCTCAGTCTGAAGCTGAGTATTATCTCCCTCCAGCTTCTTCTTCTGATTCAGCAGGCTGGTGTTCTGGACATGGAAGAGATTGACATTCATGTAGTCTCTAGTTGATATTGTGTACTACTATTGTGAGAGTTTAGAGGTTTTATTTGTATTTGTCTAATGCAGATGTGTCATACCTGAGAATGCAGGAGCTGAACTCTCTCACTGACATCCAGCAGTTCCTGCTCAGCCAGTTTCCTTCCTCTCTCAGTTTGTTCCACCAGGGATCTCAGTTCATCCAGTTCAGCCTGCAGCAGATTGTTGCGTCTCTCCACAATGGCAATGTTCTCTTTGAAATCATCGTTACCACGAAGAGCGTCATCTAGTTGCAGTTGAGCATCCTGTAAAGAACAAGTTTTACAAATGAAAAGACTGAAGAACTGTGTTGGATTTCACCTAAGCATCATAACATCTTGATTTGAAGATTGGTCATACTTTGAGATGTCCATGAAGACCCTTGAGTTGCTTCTGGGCTTCTGATGCCTGTCTGTTAGCCTGGCTGAGCTGAATCTCCATCTCATTGAGGTCTCCCTCCATCTTCTTCTTCAGTCTGAGAGCTTCATTTCTGCTACGAGTCTCTGATTCCAGTGAGCTTTGCAGGGTATCCACCACTCTCTGCTGGTTCCTCTTGGCCTGCTCCATCTCTTCATCTTTCTCAGTCAGCTTACGTTCAATATCAGCTTTGACCTGATTGAACTCCAGTTGAGCTCTCAAAATCTTTCCTTCCTCATGTTCAAGGGATCCCTTTTAATGTGAAAGAAAGTTTTTAAGTCCTTTGTCCAAAATCAGCCATGTGTAGACAAAAAGAAATGCTAATGTAGGGTTACCTCAGCTTCCTCCAAGGCTGTCTGGATTTCTGCTTTTTCCTGCTCCAGTTGTTTTCTAATTTTTTCCAACTCATGGATGCTTTTTCCTGACTCTCCAAGTTGCTCAGTGAGGTCAGAAATCTCCTCTGTTAAACAGAAAAAAACTGTTAAGGACAGATAGAATGGATATAACATATTTTAACTCCGCAGGTAACCAACATATAGTTACCTTGAAGGTTCTTATTCTCTCTCTTCATGGTCTCAAGATGATCCAGGACTTCTTCATAAGAGTTCTTCAGTTTGAAGAGTTCAGTGCTGAGAGATCTGGACTCCTTCTGAGCACTTTCTAGTTCAGTCTGAGACTCCTCATACTTCTGCTTCCACTCAGCCAAAACCTGATTAGGCATTATTAAGGTGCTTAATGAATCACTGATCAACTTGCCAAGAAATGCAAAAGTAATGCATATTCAAATATTAAATCTGTGTATTACCTTGTCAAAGTTTCTTTGCTTCTTGTCCAGAGCAGCAGCAGCAGCATTGGATCTCTCCACATCCACCATGAGATCTTCAATCTCATTCTGCAGCCTGTGCTTGGTCTTCTCCAGAGAGGAGCATTTAGCATTAACAGCTTCCACAGCTTCTTCTGCATCTTGCAGACGCTGAGCCAATTTCTTTCTAATTGTGTCAAGAAGATTTAAAGAACAGATTAGATATAATAAAACACAAAATAGAGGAAAGCAAAATATTATTTCCCCTGCTTCTTACTTAGCTTCCTCCAGTTCCTCAGTTCTCTGGATGGCATCAGTTTCATACTTGGTTCTCCACTGAGCCACCTCAGAGTTTGCCTTGGACAGACTTCGCTGCAGCTCAGCCTTGGCTTCCTGCTCCTCCTCATATTGCTCCCTCAGCAGATCAGCATCATGCCGAGAAGACTGAACGGCATGGGCTAGGGCGTTCTTAGCCTGAAAGACAAAATAGTCAGCTGCTTGGAAGTGAATTCTGTTGCCCTACTGTGTGACAAAAATGATTCAACTTCTAGAAAAGATTATGGATTGCAAAACAAACCTTGACTTCCTCTTCCAGTTGTCTCTTGAGGTCCTCAATTTGCTGAGTGTAGGACTGCTTGCCTCTTGTTAACTGAGACACCAGGGAGTCTTTCTCCTCAAGCTGTCTGGAGAGTTCACCTAAAATGCAAGGAAAAATGTGTTTGTTTTCGTTAAGAAAAATTTTCATTTCAAAACTAAAACTTATTTAGTACAAATTGCTATATTTTGCGATCTTACCATTTTCAGTTTGCAGCTTGGCTTTTTGCATGGTGAAATCATTGATTGTACGCTGACCTTCCTCAGCCTTCGTTCTGTACTCACTCATCTGATCTTCCAGAGTTCTGCACATTTTCTCCAGGTTGCTCTAATATAAAATATATTAAGTAAATTAATGATTTTAAATTGTAGTTTCACATAATCTGTTTTAGTGCCATACTTTCTTATTTGGTCACAAACCTTTGACTTGACAATTTGTTCCATGTTGGAAACCACATCATCAAGCTCTAACTTCAGTTCACTCTTCTCTTTCTCCAGCTTCTGCTTCACTCTCTGGAGGTTGTCAATCTGCTCTCCCAGATCAGCCACACTGTCTGCATGCTTCTTCCTCAATGTAGCCGCAGTGGCCTCATGTTGCAGAGTGGCCTCTTCGAGGTCTCTGCGCAGTTTCTGGAACTCAGCTTCACGTTTCTTGTTCATCTCAATCTGAGCAGCTGTGGCTCCACCAGCCTCCTCCAACCTCTCACTGATCTCCTCCAGTTCTCTGGACAGATCAGCTCTCTGTTTCTCAACTTTAGCACGAGCGGCTCTTTCAGCTTCCAGCTCTTCCTCAAGCTCTTCAATACGAGCCTAGAAAATTTAGTAAATTGAAGATTTTGAAACGAATCATATTAATTTTAAGCGATTAGTTTATATGAGTTAACATTGTTTTAAACATACCTGCAGCTCCTTCAGTTTCTTCTGGAGCTGGGCACCAAGGGCTTGTTCATCCTCAATTTTGCTGCTGAGCTGGCTAATTTCAAAGTCCTTCCTTAAAGGTGATATGAGAAAGTTTAATGAGATTTTTTTTTTATTTTTTAGTTTTTTCAGAATGAAATGTTTGACGTTCTTACTTCTTCAACTTCTCCTCCAGTTGCTGTTTATCATTTTCCAAGTCCATAACGCTCTCCTGGGTCAATTTTAAATCACCCTCAAGCTTTCTCTTTGCCCTCTCAAGGTCCATGCGCAGCTTCTTTTCTTGCTCCAATGATCCCTCAAGCTTATTATATAAAGTGTAATTAATTTACATTGTTTTGCAAAACATATGTATATTTAATGTAATATGAATTCAATATGTTTATAGTGACGTTTTATTGCACTCACATCATCCACTTGTTGCTCCAGCTTGGCTTTGGCTTTGGTGAGTGTGTTGACTTTGTCTTCCTCACTCTGAAGGTCATCCAGCGTTTGCTGATGGGCCTCCTGAAGAGCTTTCTTCTCCTTGGTTAACTTAGCGATGATTTCATCCAAAGCTGCCATCTCTTCGGTCAGGTTTTTAACCTAAAGAAAAAGGCCATCAGATCAATAAACACACTATGTATAATGTAGAAAACGCCAAGGTATTACTGCCAACCTTGTTCTCAGTGGCATGTTTCTCTTTCTCCACTTTGGCTAGAGTGAGCTCAAGATCATCAATGTCCTTCTTGAGCTCAGAACATTCATCCTCCAGCTTTCGTTTCTTTGCAGCCAACTCTGCATTCATTTCTTCTTCATCTTCCAGTCTCTCAGTCATTTCTTTGACTTTGGCCTCAAGCTGGATCTTGCTCTTGATCAGACCCTCACATCTCTCCTCAGCATCACAGAGATTATCTTGCTCCTATGAACATGAAAAAATGTAATTATTGAAAACATGTTTTGTTTTCTAACTTGTGAAATGTGCAGATTTTTTATCCCATGTGAACTTACAGTCTGCACTGAGAGCTGCAGGTCATTCTTCTCTTGGAGAAGAGAAACCATCTTTTCCTCAAGCTCTTTTTTGCGGGCTTCAGATTTGGCATAAGCCTCCTTCAACTTGGTGAATTCCTCTTTCATGTTGGCCATTTCTTTCTCGGACTCTGCACTTTTCAGCAGAGGTTTGATCTTGAAGTAGAGCTTCATCCAGGGCCAATTCTTGACACCCATGAAGGCACGTACATTCCACTGGATCACCAACAAAGAATCTCTGGACAGTGATTCAGAAAATGTTAATGACAGTGATTTATGTGTATTATAAAGTTTTAAGAAGATATGTGATTTCTAACCTGCGCTCAACAATCTTCTGGAACTCAATTCTTGAGAGAATACCACGAGCTCTTGCTTGAATACCAGTGATAATAAGAGCAAGACGGTCGTCTCTCATCTCTTCAAGAGTACCCAGGAGACCAGCCTTGAAGAACACCTTAACAAAATATGTAAATATTTAATGTTATATAATAACATGAACTGAACTGCTTTAGGTTAATTTTAATCAGCCATTTGAATTGAAACTTTTTTCTTTCTTTTTTTTACAATTATTATACCTTAGTATGTCCTAACTTGTACTGGGTATGATCAATATCCAGTGAGCCCAGAAGTTTCTCTGCAGCTTTCTTATTGTCAATGAACTGTCCCTCAGGGTTGGCAGATGGGTTCAGAATACGATATCTGACAAGGAAGACAAAAGTAACAAAGTTTTACCACCTGTGCCACCTTTAATTTTTTATTTTAGTTTTATTCAGAATTTTCACCTCTGCTTGAAATCTCCATACAGGATCCTGTTGGGGAATCCCTTTCTGCAGATCCTGATGCCCTCCAGCACACCGTTACAGCGCAGCTGGTGCATGACCAGAGGATTCTCCATCGCCCCAGGAGTCTTAGTCTCGTTGGGGATAAGGCAGCGCACAAAGTGAGGGTGAGTTGACCTTAAGTTGGTCATCAGCTTGTTCAAGTTCTCCTGTGATTTAATAAAACAAACAATAACAGTGTAAGGTAAGCAATTTTTCTATAATTGTGTAGTGAACACAATCCTTTTTGCTTTGATAATTTGTTGCAATTATCCATACCCTATGGAGGGCTGACACAGTTTGGAAAGAAGAACCCTTCTTTTTGGCACCTTTACCTCCCTTGGCTTCTTGGGCTAAATCCCATGGGAAATGTAAAAGAAATGGTTTCAGCTTATATCAGTCTGACACATCTTAGTTCAAATCCAAAGCAAAACCTGAAGATCAGTACACACATGAATCGGCCCCAGCATATCCGGCAAACAGTACTGACAGCAACTTCACGGTAGACTTTTGGAAAAGTCCAACTACAGTCTCATTGAGAGGGTCTTTGTTCTTCACCAGCCAGTTTGAAATATTGTAGTCAACAGTGCCAGCGTAGTGAACCAGGGAGAAATGTGCCTCTGGTTTACCCTTGACAATCCTGGGCTTCTGGAAAGTAGGATTTTTTCCCAAATGGTTGTCATAAAGCTTAGCTTTGAATGTTGCATCACTGGCTTTGGGGAACATGCACTCCTCTTCAAGGATGGACATGATACCCATGGGCTGCAGAGAACAAAACATAGTGTAAATAATATGAAAAAGATTTAACAAAAGTGTAGTAGTATTTCAAAGGATATAAACATTATAATGTTTATAATATTTGTGCACATAATGTACCTTCTCAATAAGCTCAATACAAGCCTGCAAGTCCATGCCAAAGTCAATAAACACCCAGTCGATGCCCTCCTTCTTGTATTCCTCTTGCTCCAACACAAACATGTGGTGGTTGAAGAACTGCTGTAACTTCTCATTAGTGAAGTTGATGCACAGCTGCTCAAAGGTGTTGAACTGCAGGTGGAATGTATTGTTGAATCACAATGGTCAAACAGGTTGCACTTGGCTGTTCGATTTGTTCATGAATAACAATAATCAACTTACATCAAAGATCTCAAATCCAGCAATGTCCAGCACACCAATGAAGTACTGGCGAGGCTGTTTGGTGTCCAGGGATTGGTTGATTCTCACAACCATCCAAAGGAACATCTTCTCGTACACTGACTTTGCCAGAGCACCAATAGAGTAATACACCTTGAAAGAGTGAATGTATATTAAAAATTGGTTTAGATTTAATTTTGCACTACTTTAACATGATTGTAGAGCTATACATTTTCATGATATAATGCTTCTCCACCTGCTGGACATTCTGTCCCTTGGTGACCCACTCATTTCCGACCTTGACTCTTGGGTGGCACAAACCCTTGAGGAGATCAGCAGAGTTCAGGCCCATCAGGTATGCGACTTTGTCAGCATCTTATGAAGAAAAAAATGAGTAATTTAAGTTTAGAACCATTTATCAAAAAGTCACCAGTGGCAGTGCGGCAATAATTAACATCACTTGCCTTCAGTCCCATCAGATTCAGCCTGTTCCTCTCTTTGCTTCTGCTTGAACTTCATGTTACCAAAGTGCATGATGGCTCCAGTCATCTTATAGATGCCAGACTTTTCATCTGCAGTGAAGCCCAGCACATCAAAGGCCGCCTGTATTTTGACCATAGATTGATAAAGCAATAAGATCAGGCTACAATGCATTTAGTGGTTCTATTTAGTGGTTCGAATTGATGTATATTTTGTTTGCAATATAGGAATACATTACTAACGTCAGTAGCCATCAGCTCATCAGCATCATCAATAGATGCCACTTGTGTCTCTCCTTGGGAGATGTAACAGTAGTCATAGGGGTTGTTTGTGATGAGCAGCATCTCTGTAAAGAGTGTGCATCACAGTTAGATACAGTATGCAGACACATTTGGTGTGCATTTAAAATTGTACATGTCATTTCACATCAAAACTTACCCAACAGTTCTGGTTTCTTCTGGGACAGAATCTGATAGAAGATGTGGTAGTCTCTCTCAGCCTTGAGCTGAAAGGTGACACGAGACTTCTCTAGTAGATCTAAATTCCGAAGCAATGATTGTTGTGTTAAATGTATATGTATGAGTTATACTTGTTCAATCATAGTTGGAATAAAGTAATGCATACTCACAAGTCTCAATATCTGCGGAAGACAATTTTCCACTGACACCAAAGTGAATTCGGATGAATTTACCCTGTTTGATTATAAGAATAAAATCACATAATTATTTGTGTAAATTATATTCAGTATACACAATTTGGATACAATACATTCTCCATCATAAAGGGAGGCTTACGAATCGGGAGGAGTTGTCATTCCTGATGGTCTTGGCGTTGCCAAAGGCCTCCAGGGCAGGATTAGCCTGGATGATTTGATCCTCCAGAGTTCCCTGTTAACAAACAATATCATCACAAAATCCTCAAATGAACAATACATGCAGGTTATTACAAAAAACATTTTATATTAACATTTCTACATTTATCAGACGCTTTAAACCAAGCAACTTGGATTGCATTCAAGAAACACATTGGCATTCTAATCAGGCATTGCTTTCCTTGAACCCTTCGAGCCCTTGACCTTGGTGTGGCAAGCACCACGCTCTACTGTTTGAGCTACGTGAATATTAACTTATATAGTACAGGTAGTTTTGTGGCTATATTCACCTTCTTCTCAGAAGCTGCATCCTTTTTCCCAGATACAGCAGCAATGCTGGCAAAGTACTGAATGACTCTCTTGGTGTTCACAGTCTTTCCAGCACCGGATTCTCCACTGTGGATTTAAAGGATTAACATTTGAACACATTAAGCTAATTTTATTCTTACAGAATTGAGGCTGAAATAACTTACGTGATCAGGACAGACTGGTTCTCTCTGTCTGTAGGATGAAATTCACAAAGTAAAAGGTTTTGTGTGTAGTATTTCTTGGTTATTTTTTTAGTTGAATAGATGTGAAATGCAGTTCTAACCTGATAGCATGTACTGATAGGCGTTGTCAGAGATGGAGAAGATGTGAGGAGGAGCTTCAGTCCTTTTCTTTCCTCTGTAGGCGTTGACCACATACTGATCATACACCGGCAGCCACTTGTAGGGATTGACAGTGACACAGAACAGCCCTGAATAGGTCTGGAATGTGACATGAATAGGTTCAGTGAAATTATACATGTATTTACTGTCAGTGGATTCATTAAGACTCCATGTTCATCACTCACGTAGATCATCCAGGCTGCGTAACGCTCTTTGAGGTTAAACAGCACAGCGGGCTCGTGCAGGAAGGTGAACATCGCCATGTCCTCAATTTTATCGAACTTTGGCGGGTTCTGAGGGTGAACGTCAACCTCTTTGAAAGTCAGAGTCTGTTGAACAGAGAAAATTGAATTAGTGCCTTTTAATAACTTTTTTGATCATGATTATATTGTAACAGTTTAGTTTTTTGCCAGCTACAATGCAGATCTAAAGTATTGCACATTGCTACTTTTACATATTTTTCTAAGCGTTGCTTGTCTTAGAAAATCTGATAACCAAGACATTCTTACCTTCCCATATTCAGTGTCAACAGTGATTTTGTCACCGTCTCTACTGGTGATGGAGGCTTTGACGTACTCAACCTCAGGGTCGGGCACAAAGCATTCTTTCTTCATGTCGAAGGGTCGAGTTTGGGCCTCCAGACGCTCCTTGTCTGACTTCCGCAGGAAGGGTGCGGCAGCCCCAAACTCTGCCATTACAGCGTCACCCATTCTGAAGCCTAGGATACAGCCTCATAAATGCACTGTCCCTCTTTGACAAAAATGCACAGGAGCACTCACAAGTGTGGCATGCAATTGAAATCCCAGTTACAGAAATGATAAACAAATGCATTTCGGCACAGTAGACATATTTTTCAGATAGATGCAAAGCTTCTCACCTTGTGTTTCTCACAACTCTGTACCCAGAAACTGCAAAGCTGTTGGTGTGCTAAGGACGAAACAATAGAGTCATAGCTTTAGATTGTCATTGTTCGTTACTGATCAGAAAAAAAGGCTGTACACCTAAACTTTTGTACATCTAATATCCGTAACTATTTATGTTATTGTGTTCGGTTTGGAAGAAGTGTTTGTGAGGTCCTTGGTCTTTCTGTTTGGAGGCTCTTTGGTTCTTACCTTGGGATGTCCTGTGTTGTGTCACTCCACTGTTGATTCTACCTTTTTAAAGGGAGTCACTGATCCCAAAAAGGTGGTTTGTCGTGGATGCCCCACCCTGGTGCCGCTAAATAAACCTTCAAATGATTGGATGGCATAGGATGTCCAACGGCGGTTAACATATATGGTGTGATGTAACAATAGGCTTCAGGGAGGAAGGACAAAATAACACCCATGTTGCCTAAAAGAATCATCAACACCATCCTAATCTGGAACAACTTTTACAGCTTTGTCTCAGGTCACCAAGAACAACAGTTGGCTATTTTGGATGCCTTCCTCATTGACAACTGAGAAACACGTGAATCTGCCATGGTGTGTGACAAGAATTCTTATTGTCTTGCCCAGCCTCACCATTGTTTGTTTCTTCTCAAAGACTAGTTTTGCAAAGAGTGACACATGAAATGCAGAGATTTTAAAGTTTCTTCAAGAGGTCAACAGTCTCTACTTAGGACTGTAATTCTCTTATATAAGACATTAATCAATTCCATTTATCTAAAGTACCTCTGTCAACTCAAGATCAATCAATCAATCTTTAAGGTCTGCACACTTGTTGTTAGATATCCGGTTTAACTTTTGCACACATTGTAGATTTTCAATGTAGTTTGTACAGTTTGTAATTTTAATACATCGTTGCTTGAGACAGTCATGTTAGCTGAGTAAAATGGAAGCATAGAAGAAGATGTGACACATAATTTAGGTCTGTCTATAGATTGAGGTGATGGACAGCCAGCAGGTGTGACGGGAGGCAAGGTCGTGGAGATCTACGGCTCGATTGTCACGGCTTGAACCGCTGGACCTCAACCTCTTTCTCTTCTCGTTGACATCCCATTGTTTTTCCAGTATCCTTGAGGACAAAGATAACCATACAGCATTTTTCTCAGCTTCTTTACAGTCGGTGCTGAGGGCCCCGGACAGCTGTATGCGGGGCCTCCGCAGTGTGAGAAGCTGCGGCAGCTGTTCTCAGTGCTGCAAATGTTGTGGTGTGAATTTTTATTTGGAACCTTGAGTTCTTTTAACGCAAGGATCAACATGTGATCCTTTTAACATCATCGGTGTTGAAGTAATGATGTTAGAACATGCATACTTGTGAATTATATGCATTCCTGTTATTTTAGTCAGTTGTTAGGGTCCTAAAATATCGCATTCATAGCATGCTTCAATGGTGTTCACTTGACCCAATGGTCACGCTAGGCTTTGAAGGTCGAAGTTTTAAACCATTTTCTTTATTTTAGTATCCACAAGATTTCCTGATTGTGACTTGCAAATCCTCTAATTATAAATGATATAAACATGCTAGACCTAATACAAAGATTTAATCATTAACAAGTGAAACTAAAGTGAAGCAAAAATAAATATGATGATAAAGAAAATAGGGCTGCACATTTTATATGGGAAAAAAGCACATGATTGTTCTAATAAAAACGTCTGATTTAAAATATAATTTTCTGTGCTCATTTGTAGGGCTGCATAATGTTGGCAAAAGTTTGTGATTGATAAAGCAATATGGCTATTAAATAATACTATTATAAAAATAAAAATAAATAACATAAAATAAACAAAAATAAAAGTATTATTATTATTATTAAATATTATTATTATATAGAAGTGCTCTATAAAATACTCTATGAAAGCAAAATAAGAAATAATATTACTTATTGTAATCTAAGATTACTATTGTATTTGTTTATTATTTGAACTATTGTAATATTTCGCTGTGCAAATAATATATATATATATATATATATATATACGTGTGTGAACATTTTTTTTTTTACATTATAACTGTATAATTGAACCATTAATACAAATACAAACACTGCTGGGTATTGAGCTGGTAATTTGATTTGATAACTTCACTAAGCCATATCTAAAGTTTTACATTTACATTTACATTTACTCATTTAGCAGACGCTTTTATCCAAAGCGATTTTGGTTTTATATAATGCAGCTAAAATGTATTATTCTTAACCTGCAAAAACTGTGGCAAACAACTTTATGTAAAAATCAGGCAAAGTCCTTTCATATTATCCTAATAAATATTGGTATACCTATATTTAGGGATGTATAAGTTAACTTTTTCCTCTATGTTTTTCTCATTAACAGGTCTTGGAGGTCTTAACATCATAAAGCCAGTTGGACCCATCCATCACTGCGACCTTGAGAGAGTCAGGGATCATTTCTGGATGAATGTTGGTCAAGCAGGTGTTTTCTCAAGGTTTTGAAAAAATAACAAAAGTATGTTTTTAATGGTTACATAAGTGCCTCAATTTGGCCTTGACTCTGGATTAACAGGAGATCTGGGTGACCGGAACATCCTGTCTCTTTTCCTTTAACTGCAGGTTCATCTCTTGCAATGGAGAGGTGTAACATTCCAATCCAGACTATTCTCTGAGACGGAGGCGATTCATTCTCAGCTGTTTAGGCCCTTTGTCTTCTCAGCTCACCAAAAGGTCATTAACTTGACCCATTGTACTTCATGACCATTGAGCGACTATTAATGGAGACAAGCTTCTGTTTGCTTGATTTACTTGGACAAGTGTCCAGCGGACGTCACATGATGCTTCTGCTCCTTTGAGTTGCTTGTCATTTCTTCGTTATCCGCTGTTTGAGCCAGCTGTATAATGGAGACACCGAATCAGAGAATACAGGTATCTATCTATCTATCTATCTATCTATCTATCTATCTATCTATCTATCTATCTATCTATCTATCTATCTATCTATCTATCTATCTATCTATCTATCTATCTATCTATCTATCTATCTATCTATCTATCTATCTATCTATCTATCTATCTATCTATCTAGTAGTTAGTTAGTTAGTTCCCGCAGGAGAAGATCCAACACATCTCTGAAGCACAGATGAAGGTAACGCTTATTCCCTTTTATTTTTTAGCACCAAATAAGAAGAAATAATGTTTGCATTAAGAAATTGATGCTTTTAAACCTTTTAATTCCTAGTTACTTACTGATTATTAGTAGATGGTTTAATTTTGAACACAAACCAGCTTTATGACACTTGAAGGAATTATATACTGATGATTTACTAATTATTTGTTCATCATTTATTCATATTAACCATTTTTATTGAGATAAATCATAAATCAAGTATACAGTAATAAAGTTTGTGAGTGTGTGTGTGTATATATATATATATATATATATATATATATATATGTGTGTGTGTGTGTGTGTGTGTGTATTAATTAAGTGATATTGTAACTTTTATTAGTGACCATTAACAAAGATGAATAAATGGTGTAACAAATGTATTGCTCATTATTAGTTCATTATTTTATATATATATATATATATATTTGTTACTGTAGGTGTAATCAGTACTCAGTTCATTTATGCATTTATGTTTGTTGCATGTTAATGAACTAACAGCAAACATTTTACAGCATGGGAATATTGCTTAATGTTAATTCTTGCATATACCTTTTTCATATATCTCATTAGTCAAGAATGAGACCATAGTGTTTTGAATTATAGCATAAACAGTTAAATAAATTGATACATTTTTATTTATGGTAGTTAGTGTATTAATAAATTAAACACTATTATAAAGTGTAGTAAAAAAAATAAATAATTCCTGACCAATACCAGTGGAAATGTTAAAAAGTATGTTTGAAATCTTTATGTGTAAATTGTGTGACAACAAAACATTGTGACAACTTGCCCCACTGGACACCTAGAAACTGCTTAAAATGAGGTGTAATTGCCCTCAAGTGGTGCTGACGGTCTATTGCAGCTCTCACATTCACAGCATTACTTTAGGTTCAGAATTAATTAACTTAATTAGCGATAAAGAGATTCTTCTGAATTGAGCTGAACTGTAAATTCTTAGTCTAACGATGATGGCTGTTCGTAATAAATTTTAAATGATATCGACTGTTCCCTTGCAGGGAACTCGAGCTGCGTCAAAAGTGCTAGGGGAAATAGCCTGACATCAGTCACGTGAAGATCTGTGCAACCAATGAGAGACGAACGTGTGTGAATGCGTCACCGCCGGCGCATGCCGGTGACATCATGAGAGAGCATAAAGGCGCGCCCGAAACCCGGTGTCTGTGTCTGTGTGAGAGTGACACAGTGTCTGTGTGAGAGTGATTGATGCGTAATTCGTCGGTGGAATGAACAAGGACCGTCAGTGATTGTAAGTGGATGTGCGTCGAAGGTGGTTTGTGCGTGATTTTGAGTTTTGAACGGTTCAAACATTTTCTGACGCACAGGTGTGCGTCGGTGTGCGCTATTTATGAGTCGGCGTGCGTAGTTTATGCGTTTAAGAGTATGCGTGACATGCGCGGGACACGCGTCGGCCGTCAGTGCTTATGCGTCGGAACTGGTTCGAAAGCGCGCACATCCACTGATGCCCCACCTTCATATCACTCATGAACCGCGCACCGCGGCGCACGTATCACATTCATTCCACTGACAATGTGGATTCTGAAAGTGCTTGTTCGTGGAACGTTCGCGAAGCGTGCGTGTTTG
Organism: Rhodeus uyekii; assembly: GCA_037043235.1. Lineage (NCBI taxonomy): Eukaryota > Metazoa > Chordata > Actinopteri > Cypriniformes > Acheilognathidae > Rhodeus > Rhodeus uyekii. The sequence goes on along the minus strand of JAWRVZ010000301.1, from coordinate 446,809 downwards.
GACGCACTCTGGCAGTGATTCATGCGTCGGGTGTGCGTCGAATGTTCGTGGAATACTTTGGTCAATTTCTCGACGCACAAGCACGCACAAACCCAATCTATGCGTGATTTGTAAGTAATTCGTGCGCGATCGGCTGTGTGACTGGCCCTTAATGTGCGTTGTCTGTCTGGGGGCAGAGCATGTGCGGTCGGCGCTTGAGAACACCGGCTGTAAGGACTGTGAGAGGTTCTCATTGCGTATGCTCCGCTCCCGCCTGGCGGTCTGTAAGGAGGCCGCTCAGGCTAGTGTTCCCCAAGGTTCGGGACCTGCAGCAGCTGAGGCTTTGCGGCGCTCTCAGTCATGGGGATCACAAATGGATCTCGCTGAGGGAGCTGGGATGGGTCCTTCCTTATCTCAGCCCTCGCGAGATGAGGCGGCTCCCAGTCACGCCCGTGCTGTGGGCACGGTTTCCCCAAAAGACGTTCGTGCTGGGGCTCCAGCACTGATTTTATCCAGTTCTGATGAGATGGATTTAGCTAGTGTCGACCCAGTCGGGGAGGATTCGCCACCCTCCTCGCTGGCGTTTGAGGAGTTAGTTGAGGTTGTGGCTCGAGTGGTCTCACGTCTGGGCATTGATTGGCCGGCGGAGACCAGGAGCACTCGTCCTAGAAAGAGTATGTTGGACGAGCGCTACCTGCCTGCTCGCGTCACTCCCCCGCGCCGGGCTATGCCTTTCCTTCCTGATCTCCATGCTGAGGTGTCAAGATCATGGAGAAAGCCAGCCTCTGAAAGAGTGCATACACCGCATAGTGCTATGTATACTACTCTCGCCGGGGCTCAGCACTATGGTTATGGAGGGATGCAGAAAGTGGACGAGGCTCTTGCAGGATACCTCATTCCCCAGTCTGCATCCTCTATCAAAGCTCCGGCGCTCCCCACCAAACCGATGCGCGTCACGTCGCCTTTGGTGGGGAAAGCTTACTCTGCTTCTAGCCAGGCTGCTGCGTGCCTTCATACTACGGCATTGCTGCAGGCCTACCAAGCAGAGTTGCTAGGGGACCTCAACGAGGACAGTGGTATCAGTCCGGAGGCAGTGGCAGAACTGCGCCGGACCGTGGATTTGTCTCTTCGGGCCACTAGGGAGATGGCCTACTCTGTCGGCCGCTCCATGGCAGCTCTGGTGGCCACGGAGAGACATTTATGGCTGAGTCTATCGGCCATGAAAGACAAGGATAAATTTGTGCTACTGGATGCCCCTCTGTCCCCTTCGGGCTTGTTCGGTGATGCCATAAAAAGTGTCGTCGACAAGTTCCAGGAGGCTGCACGACAGCAGGCGGCGTTCAGTAAGGTCCTTCCCCGCCGCCCTCCACGTGAGACAGCCGGTCAAGTGTGGTCTCAAAGCTCCTCGTACAGGGCCGCTCAAAAGGAGAGTGTCGCTACCCGACTTCCTCCGGTGAACCCTGGAAGGTCAGGCCGAATAGTTCAAGTTCAGCCTTCAGGCAAAAGGGGTGATTTGAGGGTTGTCCTTAACGGTAAGAAGGCCAAGACTGAGCGGTCCTGACGCTAAGCCGCAACAAGGTGATGTCTCCCGTGTGCAGTTTCAGAGGGAGCCTGCAACGGGAGAACCACCCCCTCTAAGGAGGGTCCTAGTGCATTACACCCGAGTTTCCGGAAACCCCGGCTCAGCGGTGAATATGTTCACAGTACCAGAGGCCAGCCCCGGGAGGCTGGTTCCCTTAGTAGAGTTCCAGGCTGCGTGGTCATGTCTGCCGGGTATCTCTCAGTGGGTCCTGCGCACGGTAACCTGCGGGTACGCCATCCAGTTCGGGGTTTCTCCACCCCGGTTTTTCGGCGGTCCTACAGTCTCTGGTAGGCCCCCAGCGGGCTCTGGTTATGGAGCAAGAAGTAGACACTCTGCTGGCGTAGGGGCCATCGAGTATGTACCCCTCGCGAACAGCAGGTCCGGGTTCTACAGCCGGTACTTCATAGTTCCAAAGAAGGATGGAGGGCTGCGGCCCGTTCTGGATTTGCGTCTCTTAAATCGCACAGTTATGCGTCTAAAATTCAAAATGCTGATGCTCAAGCAGATCGTAGTACAGATCAGGTCCTAGGACTGGTTCGGCATGGTCGACCTCAGAGACGCATATTCTCACAACTCCATCCTTCCGATCCCTCGATCCCTCCATCCCACGCACCCTGAGTATGTGTAAGAACTCTTGGTTCTCTTCTCACAACGAGTGACACTCTTAAGGCTGAACACCAAGAAGAGTGTACTTTCTCCCACGCAGAGAACCACTTTCTTGGGGGTCATTTGGGACTCAGTGGCCATGTCTGCTCGGCTCTTCCCCGAGCGCATTCAGGCCTTTCGTTCAGCCGTCAAGAGCATCAAGCTGGGCTGGGCAACTCTCAGTGAGTTGGGACACACCCGGATGCCGGCGTCGCTGAGGTTTCCTGAAAGGGAACGTCTCGGGTTTCGAATGTAACCCTGGTTCCCTGAGGGGAACGAGACGCTGCGTCTTTGCCTCAGCTCCTTGCGCCTCCGGGCCCGCTTCAGACACTCTTTAGCTGTCGCTTCCGGGTTTCGGGCGCGCCTTTATGCTCTCTCATGATGTCACCGGCATGCGCCGACGGTGACACATTCACACACGTTCGTCTCTTATTGGTTGCACAGATCTTCACGTGACTGACGTCAGGCTATTTCCCCTAGCGCTTGACGCAGCTCGAGTTCCCCTCAGGGAACCAGGGTTACATTCGTAACCCGAGACGTTCTTCAAATCATAATTCACATTCACCTAAGAGATGTAATTCTATGCAGGCTATTATTATATGGTACATTAATTTTTCCCTGCATTTTACTGCTCTGTCAAAACTGATCAAATCCAATTTAATATCTTAGATCATAAAAGATCCATGTGAACTTTAAATCATGATGCCTTTATTTAATTGTATTCCCTGAGGAAGAGCTGTCAAAACATACAGTGTTTTGACTTACAAAAACTTCATCTTCATTATGTGGTTTGCAATAGTTTGGTAAAATTGGTAAACACACTGTATCTTTAAATGCTTGACTCTTATTCAAAGGACAACTCAAATTTATTTTGAATTAGATCTAAGACTAGAAAGCCTAGACTGTGGCATATACAGTACATTCAGGCAACTTATTTACTGTGGTTTCAGGATCATATGGAGATATTGCAATGTCACGATTGTTAAAAAAGACAAAAGACGATGTGGTATTCATTTTCATGTCTGGTTTATTCTACAGAACTACAGAAGAGATTGTCACCGCAATCAATGTTTAGAGAGAGCCATCTAACTTTCCATCTTTCACTCCTCAACAGCCCCCTTCTGTGAAAGGAAAAGGGGGAAATGGTAAAGGTAAGCTAATCCAGTTAAAATCCGGTAGTTATTTCCATTAGCTGTACTTGTTAAACGACTAAATGCATTTCATCAAGTGTAGTTGTTGAATTTACTTGCTATTACAATCCTAAACTCACTTTAAAGTGCATATTTGGAGTTGATCCATCAAGTGAACTGCGACTGTCATGATTACTTTAACTTAGAGAACTTGATTTAAAGATAAAATCCTGGATTGCGAATTACCCGGAAAAATTTAAGTGGCGCATTGCACTGATGGGAATCAAAGAACTGCATTATTAGACAATTAAATTAAACAAATACCTACGCTGTGGGTTTAACTGTGATTTTAAATTTAAAAGTTTAAACCCTCGCTCTGAGTTTGCATGTTTTGATGTCCACAGGTTCTTGTTCAAGAAGTTACAGTAGCTGCAGCATTTCTAACATAAAGAAGTGGCGCAATATTAAAGATAAATTGCATTTTTTTAATCCATTTACATTTATGCATTTGAAAGACGCTTTTATCATTGCATTCAAGAAACACATTGACATTCTAATCGGTTCTTGCTTTCGCTGGGAATCGATCCCATGACCTTGATGTTGCAAGCGCTGCCCTCTACTGTTAGACAAACAGGAAAGCTGTTGTTTGTAATAAAGGGGCCAATATTAAACAAAGATTTGATCTGCTGTAGTGTAACAATCACCAGGCTGTTAGCATTTGTTATAATACATAATGGTCGTAGGTTGATTTTCTATATTACATTGTGTATTCAGTGTTGCTCAATAAAACCAGCTCATTTTTTCTCTTATTAGTGTGAAAGATACTCAAAACACTTTTTAGATAGAGACTTTAGATACTTATAGGCATACAGATAAGTGTTATATCTAACTCAAAACTTTTAAGTATCTACTTTTATTTATTGTACATTGACAATAAAAACAAAATAAGTCCATTCTGAAAATGAACTATAACTCAGCAAATACTTGCCACACATTTCATTTATAAAAACAAATATTCTTTATTTATGTAACCGATCATGCCATGGAGAGTGCATGCTATTCAAAGTCAATTCTGGTAAATGAAACAGATCTGTGTACATTTACATCATTTTGAGACGAGGAGAGGAAGAATGTTCCTGGTTTCAGTTTCATTTTAAGGAGCAACTTAATCAAGCCGAGGATTGTGACGGGTAAGATCTTCATTCTTAAGTTCTTTTATTATAATCACGATATGGACTAGTGTCTGTGAATAGGAAGCTGAAAAAAGTCTGATTAGATATGAATCCTGCATATTTTCCGTGTCTCTGTGTGAATAAATGATTTTGTTTACTACACTATAAGTAAACAAATACATTTACATTAGTAAACATGCCATATTGTTTTTTTCCCCAAACTACATTGCAATACTGAAATATTTAATAAATACTGAAAATAAAATGTCTTTGCAATGTATTAAACTGTAAATTAGCAATTATAGGCTCTAAGTATATTAAAATAGACCATAAAAAACATGAATTTAATTTATAATAATATTTCATGATATAACATCATATCATCTTATGTTTTTTTCTGTATTTTTTATCAGATAGGCTTAATGATAATGATCTTTAAAAAACCTTAAAAATAGTACTGTCCAATCTTTTGACCGTTATTGTATATAATGTGAAATATAATAGACATATACAAAATTTCGTTCGCAAGTAGTGCAATAATATAAAAATTAAAAAATCATGTTTTCTGTTAAGTTAATACAATTAATGTTAATACAATAGTTGCTATATGTTCACAGATGTTTTTTCCTTTTATCTCTCAGATTAGAGAATCATAGAGACCAGATACTGGCCCACATTGAACATATGGTGAAGCTGAGTTCACTGACGAAGCAGGACTGTTTTCCCCCCTCCAGTGCATAGAAACACCAAACACCTTGGAAATGCCAGGCATGCTAAGTTCGTTTATATCTTTGAATATGATTTAATTCCAGGGATAACTGTTTACTCAAAATGTGCCTTTGACTGTTATTTATATTTTTAATTATTCTAAATGAACTACAAAGATATATATATATATTGTCCTCATATTCTTTCTTGTAGTTCCTTCATATGCGTGACTGAAAAGCTCATTATACAGCTCATTATCTTCTTAGGTGTCACAGCATTATTCATGATCATTCTTGCCTACTTGCATATGGGCTTTGCAAACAAAAAGTGTCTTACAAAGTTTATATTTTATCTTATGAGTGGAAAAAATAATTTTCATATTAATTTGAAGAAAAAACTCTTTGCTACATAATTTAGTTCTCAAATATCTTCTGGACACATATTTAGTATGGAAAAAGTACAAATTTTAGGGCATGTCTAAACTTCTCCAGGGTCCCAAAACACCCTCGGACCACAGAGGGTTAATCGTCAAAATGATCAACAGATTAATCGATTACCAAAATAATCATTAGTGACAGCCCTAAAGTTGACTTAAATGTTACTATTTATTTTTTGGCTTTTCTGAGGTTTTTATTTTTGTCACCAAAATCACTTGTTTTAAATGTCTACTCATACCTTGGTTCCTGTATCACGACTCTTGGCTCTCAGCTTGTTGACCTGAGATTCAGCAATATCAGCTCTTTCCTCGGCCTCATCCAGCTCATGCTGCATCTTACGGAACTTGCCCAGATTGGAATTGGATTGTTCCTCCTAAAGATTACAGACAACAGCATTTGTGAACCTCAAAAGATAAAGTCAATGCAGAAGTCGTATCGTATATAGGCACCGTTGGGGGAAAATACTCACCGCCTCCTCAGAAGATCTCTTGTAGGATTTAACCTTGAGCTGGAGTTTGTCCACCAGATCCTGAAGGCGAGCCAGATTCTTACGGTCTTCCTCAGTCTATGCGAAGAAAAAAAGGTTTTAGTAAATGCAGTATACATTTAAATAGTGCAAGATGGCACTTTATATATTTTCACATGATCAAATCAGCCAATAGCAAATTTGGTTGAAGGCTATATTTTTCCTACCTGGTAGGTGAGCTCCTTGGTGCGTCTCTCATATTTTCGAATCCCCTTGACAGAGTCACTGGCCTTTCTCTGTTCAATCTCCACCTCACTTTCCAATTCTCTCACCTGTAACAATTTTAGTGATTTTTTTGTAAAATAAGCAATTTGGAGAAAACACTGTACTTGCTTCTAAAAACATCAACAACTTACCCTGGCCTCCAGTTTCTGGACCTGCTTCTTGCCACCCTTCATGGCGATCTGCTCAGCTTCATCCAGACGGTGCTGCAGGTCCTTGATGGTCTGCTCCATGTTCTTCTTCATGCGCTCCAGATGAGCACTGGTGTCCTGCTCCTTCTTCAGCTCCTCTGCCATCATGGCAGCATCAGTGATGGCCTTCTTGGCTTTTTCCTCAGCATTCCTGCACTCCTGCACTGCCTCCTCAACCTCAGTCTGAAGCTGAGTATTATCTCCCTCCAGCTTCTTCTTCTGATTCAGCAGGCTGGTGTTCTGGACATGGAAGAGATTGACATTCATGTAGTCTCTAGTTGATATTGTGTACTACTATTGTGAGAGTTTAGAGGTTTTATTTGTGTTTGTCTAATGCAGATGTGTCATACCTGAGAATGCAAGAGCTGAACTCTCTCACTGACATCCAGCAGTTCCTGCTCAGCCAGTTTCCTTCCTCTCTCAGTTTGTTCCACCATGGATCTCAGTTCATCCAGTTCAGCCTGCAGCAGATTGTTGCGTCTCTCCACAATGGCGAAGTTCTCTTTGAGATCATCGTTACCACGAAGAGCGTCATCTAGTTGCAGTTGAGCATCCTGTAAAGAACAAGTTTTACAAATGAAAAGACAGATGAACTGTGTTGGATTTCACCTAAGCATCATAACATCTTGATTTGGAGATTCGTCATACTTTGATATGTCCATGAAGACCCTTTAGTTGCTTCTGGGCTTCTGATGCCTGTCTGTTAGCCTGACTGAGTTGAATCTCCATCTCATTGAGGTCTCCCTCCATCTTCTTCTTCAGTCTGAGAGCTTCATTCCTGCTACGAGTCTCTGATTCCAGTGAGCTTTGCAGGGTATCCACAATTCTCTGCTGGTTCCTCTTGGCCTGCTCCATCTCTTCATCTTTCTCAGTCAACTTACGTTCAATATCAGCCTTGACCTGATTGAACTCCAGCTGAGCTCTAAGTATTTTGCTTTCTTCGTGTTCAAGGGTACCCTATGAAATATAAAATGGGTTTTTGTTATTATTGAGATTTAAAGTTTTATTTAGCCTTGAGATTTGGTGTGAGAAGTGATCTCCCTTAAATTATAGTATAGCTTGATTTCAATGAAATTTGTAAAACGATTTCTTTTTTGGCGAAATGGTTGTTGTTCTTTTACCTCAGCCTCCTCCAGAGCAGTTTGTATCTCTTGTTTCTCCTGCTCCAGTTGTTTCCTAAGTTTCTCCAGCTCATGGATACTCTTCCCACTCTCACCAAGTTGCTCAGTGAGGTCAGAAATTTCCTCTGTGCAATAAAAAAACATGTGAGCTCTCAAAGGCAAGCAATCAAAGTAATAGTTTGGAGCTGTAAAACCACTCTTACCTTGGAGATTCTTGTTCTCCCTCTTCATAGTCTCCAGGTGGTCCAATGACTCCTCATATGAGTTTTTCAGTTTAAAGAGTTCAGTGCTGAGAGATCTGGCTTCTTTTTGGGCACTTTCAAGTTCAGTTTGGGTCTCCTCATACTTCTGCTTCCATTCAGCCAGGACCTGGTTAAATGCAACAAAGCCAAAATGACCATTGAGAGCTGTGGAGTTTTAGTCAAGTGGTTTTGCTGTAAGTGATAGACAATAAAATACTAGACCTTATCCATACTAAGAAACTAAAGTTTACTATAATTTTAACATTGAACATTTACAAAGCTACTTGTTATTTTACATGTTTTTTTGTTTGGTAAAAACATGACAATTTTTTTCCAGCCAAAGACAAAATTAAAACAAAATGTATTCTCTCCTTGCTGGTTTTCGAAAAGGGAGAAGTTGTATCCAGCAAATACACATTCTTCAAAGAATAATGGAAGGCGCCAGTGCACAAGACATCCCACTCTTTATAACATTCATCGATTTTATGAAAGCATTTGATTCAATCGATAGAGAGATGATGTTTGCAATACTCAGACACTATAGGATACCTGAGCAAATTGTAGCAGCTATTAGAGTCTTGTTCGACGAGTCAAGTCGAGTATACGTCGAGGGAGAGTTTAAAGTTTATACGTCGAGGGAGAGGGAGAGTTCTCAGAAGCCTTTCAAACTACAACAGAAGTCCTCCAAGGAGACTTTGTAGCACCTTTCCTCTTCATAATTGTAATTGATTACATCTCCATACAATCAGAGGTAGACTTTGGATACGTGACTCACAAAGCAAGCGCGCCAAGAACCAGCCAGAGACCAACAAGAAGCTCTTCGGCAATCCAGTGTGTAGCTGAACAAAAATTAAACGATCTGGCCTTTGCTGACGATGTAGCTCTCCTAGAAAACTCAGCGAAAAGGGCTCAAAAACAACTCGATGCTTACAAGGACAATGCAGCAAAGGTCGGATTACAACTAAACATAAAAAAACGAGCAAATCCAACTGAACCAACCAAAAGACGCTAACATCACAAAGCTATTTGTCGATGGGCAAAAAAATAACCGTTGTTGACGACTTCAAATATCTTGGTTCTCATATTGGCTCAGCAGAAAAAGATGTAAAAACCCAAATAGCTCTAGCATGGGTGGCATTCGCGAGACTCAAACAATTCCTAAGTGCCTCAAGACCAACAATCGAATTCAAGATGAGGCTCTTCAACGCGGCATGCATCTCCATCCTGCTGTATGGATGCGAATCTTGGGTTCTCACAGAGCCACTCAAGAAAAAGCTAGATACTTTCACCAGGACATGCTACCGAATCATACTAGGAGTTAGACAAGCGGAAGTACATATGAAAAATGACGAGTTATACAAGAAAGTATCGCAGTGGCCAATACAGATCAAATCAGAGAACGCCAACTTAAGTTCACGGGTCACTGTCTCAGAATGGACAAAGAGGAGCTACCAAACATCTACATCCTCTAAAGGCAGACCAAAGATGAACTACCATGATCAAATTTTGACTTATCTAACAAACAACGCTAAAGTTAAACTGGATGTCGATCAGATCGCCAGAATGGCCAGAGACAAGAAGGGATGGTTTCAAAGTGTCGTGCCTAAAAAGCCCGTCCGATGATGATGATGATGATGATGATGATGATGATGCATTCTCTCCTTACTTTGTCAAAGTTTCTTTGTTTCTTGTCCAGAGCAGCAGCAGCAGCATTGGATCTCTCCACATCCACCATGAGATCTTCAATCTCATTCTGCAGCCTGTGCTTAGTCTTCTCCAGAGAGGAGCATTTAGCATTAACAGCTTCCACAGCTTCTTCTGCATCTTGCAGACGCTGAGTCAGTTTCTTCCTGTAAAATACAAAACTTTGTGAACATCTGAAGCATTATTCATAATCCGTATTTGAATGAGTTTGGTAGGCCACAAACTAAAGCAGGAAATGGTCTCATCACTGAAGACCACATTTTAAAATATTGTTTGTTTCTTACTTAGCTTCCTCCAGTTCCTCGGTTCTCTGGATGGCATCAGTTTCATACTTGGTTCTCCACTGAGCCACCTCAGAGTTTGCCTTAGACATTCCACGCTGCAGCTCAGCCTTGGCTTCCTGCTCCTCCTCATATTGCTCCCTCAGTAGATCAGCATCATGACGAGCAGACTGAACTGCATGGGCCAGGGCATTCTTAGCCTGAAGACAAACAAAAACAGAGAAACTATGAGTATGGTTGTCTATTACAATAGGGAATTTTTTTTGTCTTTTGCAAACATTTGAGACTTTTGATAAGAGATTTAGAAAACCTTGATTTCTTCTTCTAGTTGTCTCTTAAGGTCCTCAATTTGTTGAGTGTTTGACTGCTTGCCTCTGGTTAACTGAGACACCAGGGAGTCTTTCTCCTCAAGCTGTCTGGAGAGTTCACCTAAAATGCAATATTAAAATATATAGACTTTTTTTCCAATTATCATAAAAGTACAGTTGGTAACATATTACAATATTTTGTGTTCTTACCATTTTCAGTTTGCAGCTTGGCTTTTTGCATGGTGAAATCATTGATTGTACGCTGACCTTCCTCAGCCTTGGTTCTGTACTCACTCATCTGATCTTCCAGAGTTCTGGACATTTTCTCCAGGTTTGTCTTGAGGATAAATTATATCATAATTGATTGCTGACAAGTGACAACATGTACCTTACAGACTCTCAGCCTCATTTCTCTCACTCACCTTTGCCTTAATAAGCTGCTCCATATTGGAAACCACATCGTCCAGTTCCAGTCTGAGTTCACTCTTCTCTTTCTCCAGCTTTTGCTTCACTCTCTGGAGGTTATCAATCTGCTCTCCCAGATCAGCCACACTGTCTGCGTGCTTCTTCCTCAATGTAGCCGCAGTGGCCTCATGTTGCAGAGTGGCCTCTTCGAGGTCTCTGCGCAGTTTCTGGAACTCAGCTTCACGTTTCTTGTTCATCTCAATCTGGGAAGCTGTGGCTCCACCAGCCTCCTCCAACCTCTCACTGATCTCCTCCAGTTCTCTGGACAGATCAGCTCTCTGTTTCTCAACTTTAGCACGAGCAGCTCTCTCAGCTTCCAGCTCTTCCTCAAGCTCTTCAATTCGGGCCTAGTAATGTGTATATAATCGAAATTAAAGCTACAATTCCTGACTTTAGAACTGCCTATCATATCAAGACGTATGAAGTTTACCTGCAACTCTTTCAGTTTCTTCTGTAGTTGGGACTCCAAAGCTTGTCCATCTTCAATCTTGCTGTTGAGCTGGCTTATTTCAAAGTCTTTTCTGCCATTAGATAATGCATTAAACAACATTTAGCTAACAATGAACAATACATTTGTTTCAGTGTTTATTAAACATTAATTAATAAAAATAAAACGTTTCATTGTTAGCTTGTCAGTTAATAACAAATAAATTAGATTACAACTCAAATGGAACCTTATTGTAAAGTAGTTCCAAATATCTTAAAAAAAAAAAAAAAAAAAAATATATATATATATATGTATATATATATATATATATATATATATATATATATATATATTTTTTTTTTTACAAAATACAAAATGTATTACTTCTTTAGCCGCTCCTCCATCTGCTGCTTATCATTTTCCAAGTCCATCAAATTTTCTTGAGTCAACTTCAAGTCACCCTCAAGCTTTCTTTTAGCTCTCTCAAGATCCATGCGAATTTTCTTTTCTTGTTCCAGAGAACCTTCAAGCTACATTTCATCCAAAAAAAAAAAAATAATAATTTACGCAATTCATTAAAAAGTCTTCTCATTTTAATTTTAGTGTTATGTTTTCTGGCTCTTACATCATCCACTTGTTGCTCCAGTTTGGTTTTGGCTTTGGTGAGTGTGTTGACTTTGTCTTCCTCACTCTGAAGGTCATCCAGCGTTTGCTGATGGGCCTCCTGAAGAGCTTTCTTCTCCTTGGTCAGCTTAGCAATGATTTCATCCAAAGCTGCCATCTCCTCTGTCAGGTTTTTAACCTGTAGAAAGATGTAATTGTATCAACGGTCTCTTTTCACGGCATTCTTGTATCACTTAAGTGATGAAAACGTACCTTATTCTCAGTGGCATGTTTCTCTTTCTCCACTTTGGCCAGAGTGAGCTCAAGATCATCAATGTCCTTCTTGAGTTCAGAACATTCATCTTCCAGCTTTCGTTTCTTTGCTGTCAGCTCAGCATTCATTTCATCTTCATCCTCCAGTCTCTCAGTCATTTCTTTGACTTTGGCCTCAAGCTGGATCTTGCTCTTGATCAGACCCTCGCATCTCTCCTCAGCATCACAAAGATTATCTTGCTCCTATGAACATGAAAAAAAATGTAATTATTGAAAGCATGAAAACATCTTCTTGTGAAAACGTTCTAATCCTATGTGAACTCACAGACTGCACTGAAAGCTGCAGGTCATTCTTCTCTTGGAGAAGAGAAACCATCTTTTCTTCAAGCTCCTTTCTGCGGGTTTCAGATTTGGCATAAGCCTCCTTCAACTTGGTGAATTCCTCTTTCATGTTGGCCATTTCTTTCTCGGACTCTGCACTTTTCAGCAGAGGTTTGATCTTGAAGTAGAGCTTCATCCAGGGCCAATTCTTGACACCCATGAAGGCACGTACATTCCACTGGATCACCAACAAAGAATCTCTGTAGAAATTAAATAAGAAATGTAGATCTTAAATTATGAAATGTACCTTGGAGAATACGTTAAAAACTGAAGAGCTCAAATCTTACCTTCTTTCCACAATTTTCTGGAACTCATCTCTTGATAGAAAACCACGAGACATGGACTGAATTCCAGTTATAATAAGAGCAAGACGGTCATCTCGCATCTCTTCAAGAGTACCCAGAAGACCAGCTTTAAAAAAGACCTGAATAGTAAAGAAGTTTGTGTCAGAAAGTGTGTCAGAAATGGAAAAGTGTCTTTGGCAAGAGTTAGTGTTAATATAAAAATACCTTAGTATGTCCTAACTTGTACTGGTCGTGATCAATGTCTAGAGAGCCCAGAAGTTTTTCTGCACCCTTCTTGTTATCAATGAACTGTCCCTCAGGGCTAGCAGCAGGATTTAGGATACGGTATCTGCCAAAAGAAAAAGCACACACACACACATTAACAGTTATTATCAAGCATATTATCAATTATAACCTAAATTTGCAAACAGAGAGTTGAAATGATGCAACTTGCAAGAACGAATCATACATAAAATAATTTTGCAAGATATAAAAGTCATTTGGATTCATGCTAGTCACAGCTGGAAGCAGCTTCCAAAAGTGATCGGATGGGCTCCAACAGTTGTCACATTCAAATTCAGACTCAAAACAAATCTGTTGAGTGATCGCAGGGTCACAAGGAAGCCGGGAGATGCTACTAGTCTGTCTCATGGGTCACTCATCTTGTCACAGGGGATCCCTGAATTGAGTGATTCAGGCATGATTTTTGTATTTTTTCTTGAATCTGTTGTGATTATTTTAATTCCTTTTCTATGTTAAATGCTTTGAATTACTATTGTCTATTGTGTACTATTGTGAAATGTGTTATAAAAATAATCTTGCCTTGCCTTTCCTTGCTTTCATACTAACCGTTGTTTGAAATCTCCATACAGGATCCTGTTGGGGAATCCCTTTCTGCAGATCCTGATGCCCTCCAGCACACCGTTACAGCGCAGCTGGTGCATGACCAGAGGATTCTCCATCGCCCCAGGAGTCTTGCTCTCATTGGGGATAAGGCAGCGCACAAAGTGAGGGTGAGTTGACCTTAAGTTGGTCATCAGCTTGTTCAAGTTCTCCTGTTGGTAGAGCACATAGAATTTAGATTTGTATGCAATACAACCTTGAGAGATGAAATAGTTTTATTATTTCATACCCTATGAAGGGCTGACACAGTCTGGAAGGAAGAACCCTTCTTTTTGCTACCTTTGGCAGCTTTTCCTCCAGAATCCGCAGCTGTGAAATAAATCATTTTTGCATTATTAAACAATTAGAGTAGTGCTAGATACATTTTCATGTAACAATTCATTATGAACTTACCATCATCAGTGGCAAAATTAGCAAACAGAATAGACAACAGCTTAAGAGTTGACTTCTGGAAAAACCCTACAACTGTCTCATTGAGAGGGTCCTTGTTCTTCACCAGCCAGTTTGAAATATTGTAGTCAACAGTGCCAGCGTAGTGAACCAGGGCAAAATGGGCCTCTGGTTTACCCTTGACAATCCTGGGCTTCTGGAAATTTGGATTTTTCCCCAAATGGTTGTCATAAAGCTTAGCTTTGAATGTTGCATCACTGGCTTTGGGGAACATGCACTCCTCTTCAAGGATGGACATGATACCCATGGGCTGCAATGTATTGTAGATCGAGACAGTCAATATATCAGTTTGCTACAAGAGTTGACATTGAAAAATATGATTTTTCCCCCATCACCGAATAGTGATCAATATAATACTCACCCACCTTCTCAATAAGCTCAATACAAGCCTGCAAGTCCATGCCAAAGTCAATAAACACCCAGTCAATGCCCTCCTTCTTGTATTCCTCTTGCTCCAACACAAACATGTGGTGGTTGAAGAACTGCTGTAACTTCTCATTAGTGAAGTTGATGCACAGCTGCTCAAAGGTGTTGGACTGTGGGTGGAACATATTGTTGAATCACAATGGTCAAACAGATCTGCTTATTGGATTTGTTCATCAATAACAATAATCATTTGATTTCAACTTGCATCAAAGATCTCAAATCCAGCAATGTCCAGCACACCAATGAAGTACTGGCGAGGCTGTTTGGTGGCCAGGGATTGGTTGATTCTCACAACCATCCAAAGAAACATCTTCTCGTACACTGACTTTGCCAGAGCACCAATAGAGTAATACACCTGTTAAAGAAAACAGAAATGAAATTTTCCAGAATTTGACACATTGCAAACTAGATAGCGATTTTGTTTTGTTTTGTGTGTATGTTTTGGGAAGAGAATTTGTGATGCTGAAAACTCTTAAGGTTTTAGATTTTAGACCCCATTATATTATTATTGGCATTCATTACCTGCTGGACACTCTGTCCTTTGGTAACCCACTCATTTCCTACTTTGACTCTTGGATGGAGCAAACCCTTGATCAAGTCAGCTGAATTCAGGCCCATCAGATATGAGATTTTGTCAGAATCTACATGTTTAAAAAAAATACAGAGATATGAGTCAATATATAATGTGTCTTCGACTTTTTTACCTTTATGAAGTTGAGATTCCAAGTTATACAGCCGGCAGCAATGTCACCCTGTAGCCTAAGGATGGTTGCTCACTGAAGTTAAGCAGGATTGAGGCTGGTTATTTCCTGGATGGGAGACTCTTAGGAATTACTAGGTTGCTGCTAGAAGTGGTGTTAGGAGGCCAGCAGGGGGTGCTCACCCTGCAGTCTGTGTGGCTCCTAACACCCCAGTATAGTGACGGGGACACTGTACTGTAACAAGTACCGGCCTTCGGATGAGACGTTAAACCGAAGTCCTGACTCTCTGTGGTCATTAAAAATGCCTCTTCGTAAAGAGTAGGGGTTTAACCCGGCATCCTGGCCAAATTTGTCCATCATGGCTTCCTAACCATCCCCTTTCTGTGATTGGCTTCATCATTTTATCTCCTCTCCACCAATAAGCTGGTGTGTGGTGAGCGTTTTGGCGCAATATGGCTGCCGTCACATTATCCAGGTGGAGCTGCACTCTAGAGGCAGTTGAGGAGATTCCCCCTTCCATGTAAAGAGCTTTGAGTGTCTATGATAAAGCGCTATATGAATTGTTATTATTATTTTACTGACCCTCAGTCCCATCAGCCTCGGCTTGTTCCTCTCTTTGCTTCTGCTTGAACTTCATGTTGCCAAAGTGCATGACGGCACCAGTCAACTTGTAGATGCTGTTTTGTTCTTCCTGGGTGAAGCCCAACACATCGAACGCTTCCTACAGCAAATGTAGAGAGCATGTTAAATTTCAATGCAAATAGTTCATATTCTACATTTTTACATCAGAAGTATTTTTTTAAAGAATAACTTGGCCAAGAGAATCAAATTTTCTCTTTCAAGTTCTTCTATACCTGTACACACAAGGAACACAATAGGAATACAAAAGATCTTTTCCTCACACAATCACATGGCTTCAGAAAGACAGGTTGTTTTCAGAAAAAAAGTATTTTATGGTGCTTTTTCACACTATTTGACAGCCCCAGATCATTATATGCTTTTATTACATGGAAACCTGCCAAGATATTATCAATTCATGTTCCACAGCAGAAATGCAGTCATACGGGCTGTGTCAAAAGTGCTAATGATGACTAAATTGCAAATGCTGGTTAGATTGTTTCTTATGTGGTCCTTGTATTCTGAAATGCCTGTGTATTAACAGACACTCACGTCAGTGGCTACCAGCTCGTCACCGTCATCAATAGAAGCCACTGTTGTCTCTCCTTGGGAGATGAAGGCGTAGTCAAATGGGTTGTTGGTGATGAGTAGCATCTCTGAGGAGAAATGTGAACGTAGATCAGAAAATAATTTAATAATTCTAATTGGAGATGGCAATATTAATAGATATGATGGGTAGTTTTACCCAGCAGTTCTGGTCTTCTCTGGGACAGAATCTGATAGAAGATGTGGTAGTCTCTCTCAGCCTTGAGCTGAAAGGTGACACGAGACTTCTCCAGTAGATCTAAATGAATTGATAAATTTTTCATCAATGTGTGATTTGATGGAATGATGTTGGGAAGTAAAGTACTTACAAGTCTCAATGTCAGCAGAAGCTAACTTTCCACTGTGTCCAAAATGGATACGAATAAATTTACCCTGTAAACAAAGCAAAACATAACATGTAATACATTATGGAAACCAATATAGAATAACAACACCCATTTATATCCCACTTACAAATCTGGAGGAGTTGTCATTTCTGATGGTCTTGGCATTCCCGAAAGCCTCCAGAGCAGGATTACACTGGATGATTTGATCCTCCAGAGTTCCCTGAGAATCACATTTTTACAATAAGTGTGTAAAAAAAATTATTTACCTACTTTTCAGTTAACAGCCATGCATATTTTCGACATTATGTAGGCTTTTAATAATAATAGTCCATAGAGAACCCAAGTCACAGTAGAAAAATAATTTTGAAAACAAAAAAATTGGTTGTTTATGTGTAAATGCAATATGGTACAAGTAAGGGAATTTAAACTTATGACAATTTGAGAATATGATATTAATATATGAAGACATTATTAATTTGGTTCTCATTATTTTTTATGGTATGTTATTTAGAAGGTATATTCTTTAATCCATAATGAGCCATTTAAAAAACTAAATTAAGCACCTTTTTCTCCATTGATGGATCCTTCTTGCCGGTCGATGCTGCTGCAATGCTCGCAAAGTACTGGATTACTTTTTTAGTGTTCACAGTCTTTCCAGCACCGGATTCTCCACTTAAAATAAAAATAGTCAATTTAAAGGCTGATAAAATGCAGCATATAAAGAAAATACTGGAGAAAGTAAAAATGTTGTGCTACATCATCATATGTATTACGTACGTGATCAGGACGGACTGATTTTCTCTGTCTGTGAGGGGAGGGGAAAGCATAAGAAATTTATCATTTGAAATTACATTACAAATCTCTAAATAAAATTTGTCAGATCATCACCTGACAGCATGTACTGGTAGGCATTATCTGAGATGGAGAAGATGTGAGGAGGAGCTTCATTTCGTTTCTTTCCTCTATAGGCATTGACAACATCCTGGTTGTAGACTGGCAAAAACTTGTAGGGATTGACAGTGACACAGAAGAGCCCAGAGTAGGTCTGAAAGAGATTCACAGAAGGTTTAGATCTGCTCATGCAAGAGAAAGAGAATGTGTGAGTGTTTGAAGACTCGACTCACGTAGATCATCCAGGCTGCGTAACGCTCTTTGAGGTTAAACAGCACAGCGGGCTCGTGCAGGAAGGTGAACATCACCATGTCCTCAATTTTATCGAACTTTGGTGGGTTCTGAGGGTGAACATCAACGTCCTTCACAGTCACTGTCTGTGGATAACACAAAAAAAGTTTAACACTCACACTGTACTTCTGTCTACAAACTACAACAATGCAGAGATTAGATCTTACCTTCCCAAACTCAGTGTCAACAGTGACTTTGTCACCGTCTCTACTGGTGATGGAGGCTTTGACGTACTCAACCGCAGGGTCGGGCACAAAGCATTCTTTCTTCATGTCGAAGGGGCGAGTTTGGGCCTCCAGACGCTCCTTGTCTGACTTTCGTAAGAACGGAGCAGCTGGACCAAATTCTGACATCACATCCATCTTTCAGTCCGACTGAGGGATGGATGTCAAAATTTTCTGAACTTGTAAAACTGGTTTACAATTAAAAATGTTTTTGCTAAAGCAATCAATTAAATATAATTAATTAATTGGTATTTCAACAGAAATTACTGCATTCAAAAAGAAAATAGCAGAAACATACATTTACTGTAACACACAATATATTGTGTATATATATTTTGTTTTATAAAAAGCTTTATAAAAGCATGCCTTACCAGATAAAATCCAAACCTAAGAAATTCCAAGTCCTTTCAATGAAAAAGAAACAATCAGAAATCTTCTAGTTCTATTGTTCAGTCCTCCTGAACAAATTAATCTAAATGATATGTGCTCTTACCTTTAGATGGTACAATGATGTGAGCTTGCAATATTGTGCTGTAACGTATCTCTTTATATAGAGGCAGGACTGTGACGTTGACCATCTGTATTTGGTCCGGGTCACTTGTGTGCGTAACTCTTTTTGGGTGCCTGAAAAAAATGTTTGTGTGAGTCACAATAGTTTAGCATGTGGTGTGTGGCGGTAGTGTGAACGGATCAGAAAGGATCTAAATCACAATGGTGCTATTTTTGTCCCATTAGTTTATCTTCTGTTTTAAAGATATCAGATCTTTACTAAAATTTTTCATGCTGAAATATACACCTTTTCTTTCATATTTTGTGGTTAGTCTTATAGAGCGTCTGTTGTTTTTGTGTACGTGAAGCATTCTAGAGGTGTGTACTCTAGTGTATATATAATGCATCTGAACCACAGTTGAACATTCACACAACCCTTTTTGAATAAAGTTGCTTAATTTTCTTAGGTTCCACCAATAATGCTCTATGATGCTTTTGTAGAACTGTACGTCAATTTCTTTCCTTAAAGAGGGACAGGCATCCACTGGGAATTTCACAGGTTTATCTTTGTGCTTAAGGATAAAGACAAGGTAACAATGACTCACGAGTAAGACGGCTGTTACAGAACAGTAAAATTGTTAGTAGACAGCTGAAATGGCAACAATGAATATCTGCACTTGCAACCTTTTGTTCTCGCCTAATGAAGAGACAGCTGTTCTTGCTCTTGTTTGTTCCTATGACCTTTCTTGATTTCCCAATGCTATATACATCATTTGTGTTTTACAAGTTCATTAGCAGTCATTCAGATGAACAACAGCTTCTTTCATGCTCACCCCATCTTCAAAAAGTTTTTCCTGCATTACAAAGATTACCAAACAAATGCATGAAAGCATTCTGTGAGAAACAAAATGTAACTTGAATGTTTACAGAAGGTAACATATTCTGAATACTTTACAGCAGTGTTAGTGTTTCTGTGCATCAGTTAACATGAAGGTACTTACAATTATTCAATAAGAACATGGGGAGGAGGTCAAACTAACTGTCTTACTCCCAGATCTGTTTCTAAATAGCGCTGTAGTGTTGATTTGTTTGGGAGCTGTGCGAGCCATCACTCAAGACCTTTTGTGAGGTTTCTGGACTGCCTTGACCTCCCATCCCTCAGTTATTCTGCACTCTCTCAACAAGCACCTTACTTAGTCTTAGCACTTGGGCAGTCTATTCTAGCCCCATCATCCTTTATAGAGCCTCATTCCACCTGTCTATTTACCCTTGTTTATCAGATCTCAGAAAAAAGAATGGAAGAAATGAGGGCAGCCTTATGTCTAATAAAGTTTGTAATCGGAGCTTCCTTTTGTCACTGGGTGAACTAAAATGGTCTTGCATCTGTTGGGTTAAATAGAAATCCATTGTGTCTCTACTTCCTTAATTTTGCTTCAGACAGTGCAGCTAGTTTTGCTACTAAAATTTAGTACAAAGTGCAAAAATAGCAAGGACACTGTCAGGTCTGGGGGTTGAAGGGATGAGACAAGGGGGACAAAAATTAGAGTGGGAAACATAACATGACTTGACTGGACTTGACTGGACTTGACTGGACTTGACTTGACTGGACTGGACTGGACTGGACTGGACTGGACTTGACTTGACTTGACTTGACTTGACTGGACTTGACTTGACTTGACTGGACTTGACTGGACTTGACTGGACTTGACTGGACTGGACTTGACTGGACTTGACTTGACTTGACTTGACTTGACTAGACTTGACATAAGTGACGAACGACATACAAGCAACAATGAAGCAGCACAAGACAGCAAACAGACGGAGAATAAATAGGGAACAAACAGGGCAGGCAAAGAGGGAGAACAAGTGGGGCAAATCAAACCAATAATAAGGAAACAAGATGGACAGGGTTACACAATGACAGGACAAAAACATGACACGAACACGCAGCCAATAAGAACAGTCATAAGCCACGTGTCCACACAAATTAAGACGAAATGAAAGCACACAGCCAGTAAAAACACACGCTGTGCACAACACAGCACAAGACATGAAAGCATGCAGCCAATGTAAACAGTAAACATTTTAATTGGTGGTGGTTGAGGAGATTTCCCCCTTCTATGTAAAGCGCTTTGAGCTCTGGAAAAGCGCTATATAAATGTAATGTATATTATTATTATTATTATTATTAAACGTGTGCTACATAACAACACATGCAGAGAAGAGAGTGCGCAGCCCGAGCGAACTTGAAACAATGCACACTCACAGAACGTGAAAAAGTGCTAGAGCACAAGCGAATGCTTGTATTGTGCACTCATAACAGAAGACAGAACACACGGAGCATGAATGTCTGAATCCTGAAATTTAACCAGACTAGAATTGGGATGCACTAGAAACACCATGCCCCGCACACCAAACCGATCACCTGAACAGGAAAGTGGCTGGAGTGGAGCAACCAAGCAATGTGGCCCGCGGGCCGTGAGTTTGACATATGGTTTAAAGGGTTTTAGAAATGAATATATATATACAGTGGAGTTCACTTATCTCGAGTCACGGTTAACTCGCCAATACTATTATGTTAACGTTTTTGAAGTGGAACCGCCAAACTCCCTATTTGTCTCATTATTTTCTTGTGGGTTATGTCGATTCTGTTATGCGAGTTTGAGTTTGCATTGCACGTGGATCGCGGTCCTCGCGCAGCAGATCCACCCAGATGCAGGCAGAGCAGATGTTCACTCCTCCACGTGCAAATGAATCGCGCATTTCTAGCAAGCCGCCGCTGGCTGATTACGCAATGGCAGGACGGGATGTCAAATGTTCTTTGTCTAAAAAATAATTAAATCACTGCACAAATATAAATCGGTGAAATTTGTTTGACTCACACAGCCTCAGTCACGTACTATCGTTCACTGTGTGTGTGCGCCTGTCTGTGACAAAAGCTAACTAGCTGGCTTGCTTATCATGTCTCAGTCAAAACTGTACACCCCAAAATACAGGAAGGAGTGGGAAGCAAACCCTGAATTCCAAGGCTGGTTAAAGCCGTTTATTGGTGATAATACGCGGGCATATTTGTTAGACAGACAGAACGCAAGAAAGTATGCAATCTAGTAAAGCCACACAATGCGCATGCACGCACACACACACGCACGCACGCACACGTACACACGCACGCACACGCACAAACACATCCCTGTTTCTGGTTCTGACATGACTCTGCTCAGCGCCGAGATTGAAGAACGGATTCAAGGTTATTAAAAGACGGGACGAAGCCAAATTTGTTGAGAAAGCACATTAGACAGGCAGAACTCAAGAAAGTATGCAATCTAGTACAGCGTGATAACCTCACGAATATGTTATGGTTGTTTACTGTGAGCGAAATTGTGTTTGTAATGTTGGAAAATATAATTAAAGGTTTGTATCGGGAATCGAAGGTGTTTTTTATTGTATTCTGGTAAATCTCTGCTGTTAGTTGGTGCACATATGCCTTTTGTTGTTAGCAAACATATACAGTGTATGTATATTTTTATAGCATGCCGATCACTTTATCAAATAAATCGCCATATTGGGTGTTGGTTATCTAACTAAATGGTTATCTCAATGCTTTTTTGCAACCCCCGAGGCCGTCGATATAACCAAACTCCACTGTATATAAGTATATATATGAATATATACTTATAAAAATAATTTGTCAAAATGTTTCAGTTATTGTCGTTACCCTGATGAATGGAAAAGTCTAATGAAGCCTCACTTGGGAGTCTCAATCATCTCTGAGATTTAGAAAAATTAGGTTTGTGCTAAGGAGCCAAGATGGTGTCCCGGCCATTCACCGGGGTAGTTTAAGCTTGTCGCAGGAGGGACATAACAAAGGTTACGACATTAACCAATATTTTCCCTTTCTGTCAGTCACATTCAATATTATGTCGACAGACATCAAGGGTACCAATGGAAAGTGCCACAACCACTGAATGATGAGGATGCTTACAAGCTGTGGTGTGCATTTTGGCAACTGTCCTAACTTGTAACCTACCCAGCTCATCTCACATAGTGGCCTTTTTGGCGACACTGCAAGGACTTTTCGCAGCAGTTCTCAGCAGTCCAAAAGCACACGGAGGCCATCAAATACATCTTGCCCTGGTGTGATACCATCACAACTATGCTGCCGCGGGCGTCTCCCCCCGTCTTCTACACCTGCTCTGGCGTGGCCAGGAAGATGCCATAGTCCATCCCTCAGGCTGAAAAACCCTCCAAATTTCCAATGAAGCAGCCTTGAGAGACAGAGGGAGCTGCTCTGAATAAGGAGCTAATGATCACACCCCCTGGATGTGTGCTGGACAGAAAATCTTTAGATTTTTATTTTTATTTAAAACAATTTGTTTCTCAATAAAAGAGCAGTTTCCTCAGTCTCTGTGGAATACTGGGCATGGTCTGGAGTAGTGTTTTCCTCACTCCCAGCCTCAACCTCAACTCCATCTTCTCCTTCACCAAAGGCCAAGAGGTTGCGCTCCGATGCAGGTCTAACAAAGTGAACTGCACCCAAGGCGGAGGATTCCACTCAATGTCCGCATGGGAAACCCTGACCCTGGAAAACATGGCTGTCATCTCTGAATCTGACTGTGCTTGAGTGACCACCCCGGGCTCACACTCTGATGCAGCTACTGACACTGGTTCTTGCCCGGAGCACCAAATGACACACTGGGTCCACCATGTGAGGGACCTGCACTATCATTCAGGAGCTTGAAGGTTTGTGGGGACTCGTGGAAGAGCTTCCACTGTAGCTCTCAGATCTCCCGAGTGCAAACTACTGCGGCCCTGTGCTCTGCAGAGGAACCAGGCTAAGTAACCTTAGAGGGGACTCCATTTATAAGGAAGGGGAGCAATGAAGCCGTGAACCATACATGATCTGAAATCTGTACTTTCACACAGTTTGTCATTTTTACAGTCATTTCATGGTTTAGGATGTTTCCATAAACAATGTCTTCTCAAAAATGTCTTAAAAGTCATAAACTTTTTTTTTTTTTAAAGGTACAGCCACACAGGTACTGTGTTCATGTGACTGAATAAATTTACATTATTCAATAGAAGGATTTTTTTTTTAAAGTGTGGTTGAGGTGGTGGAGAGTGATTCTTTTTTTTTTTTTTTTTTTTTTTTTTTTTTTTTGTGTCTCTCTGTGAGGGTACCACGAGTCGTTGCTCATTGATCGATTGAAGGTTTCTGGTAGGTGTTTAGATTTGAAGTAGTGAGTGGAAGTATGAGGGTGCTAAGCCTGTGTTTGTTCTGTAAGCAAGTGTCAGTGCTTTGAATTTGATGCGTGCTGCAAGTGGCACCCAGTGCAGAGAGATGAAAAGTGGAGTTATGGGGGCCTTTTGGGTTCATTGAAGATCAGACGAGCTGCGGCGTTCTGGATCACTTGCAGGGGTTTGATTTCACCAGAAGGAAGTCCGGCCAGAAGAGCATTGCAATAATCAAGCCCGGAATGACTATGGCCTGTACCAGAAGTTGTGTTGCTCATTTAGGAGTGGACTGATCCTCCTGATGTTGTGAAGTGCAAACCTGCATGATTGAGCCGTCTTTGCGATGTGATCTTTGAAGGTCAGCTGGTCCTCAAAGATTACTCCAAGATTTCTGGCAGATCTTGATGGGGTAATCTTTGAGGAGCCGATCTGGATGGTGAAGTCATGTTGTAGAGTTGGATTGGCAGGAA
Source organism: Rhodeus uyekii (assembly GCA_037043235.1). NCBI lineage: Eukaryota > Metazoa > Chordata > Actinopteri > Cypriniformes > Acheilognathidae > Rhodeus > Rhodeus uyekii. The sequence goes on along the minus strand of JAWRVZ010000301.1, from coordinate 422,501 downwards.
AGATGAGAAGCACTGCTATGCCGAAGACATTTCAACCAGATGATCCCACGGTAGGTGCATGAATCTGCATAATCTGCAGCTCAACCCGGCCAAGACGGAGTTTCTCGTCTTTCCTGCCAATCCGACTCTACAGCACGACTTCACCGTCCAGATCGGTTTCTCAGCGATTACCCCATCAAGGTCCGCCAGAAATCTTTGAGTAATCTTTGAGGACCAATTGACCTTCAAAGATCACATTGCAAAGACATGGACAAAGACAAAGACATCACATCGATCATGCAGGTTTGCACTTCACAACATCAAGAGGATCAGGCCGGTCCTATCGGAGCAAGCAACACAACTTCTGGTACAGGCTGTGGTCAATATCCAGGCAATGTTATTCTGGCTGGATTTCCTTCAAGTTCAATCAAATCACTGCAAGTGATCCAGAACGCCACAGCTCGTCTGGTCTTCAACAAACCCAAAAGGACCCACGTCACACCTCTCTTTATCTCTGCAATGACTCCCATCAAATTCAAAGCACTGACACTTGCTTACAGAATTAACACAGTCTCTGCACCCTCATACTCTTTCCTCATTGGATTTTTAAAAAGTGAAATACCCCTTGCAGTACAGTTCTAAACAGTTTTAAAAAAATCTATGAAAATGACCAGTGAGGGTTTTCTAAATGCATTGTGCATCTGCCGCATCATGTGCCCTGGCTAAAGTTTGATGGATGGCCCCAATATGCTTCAAACCACCGAATCACATAACGTGCTTGAAGTCTGTTGCTGTCCCTCAGAGAACTGACTGAGGGGCCATACCCTTCAAGTTATCTTGTTTACATGGCATTGTTTCCTTTGCTTTAGCCTTGAGGACAAAGATAACCTGTCAAATTCCTTTGAGTGTCTCTGTGATGGAAGAGATCAGTAAGGGTGGCTTGAAACACAGTATGTAGGACATGTCTCATCTGTAGACGTCCATCACTTACATGAACTCTTACTACTTAAGTTACATGACCTATTACATGACCTAATCCCATGATCGAGTTATTGTTTAACCACCTTGAACTTTCAAAAGCTGTGACTACCTCTCATTGAACAGTGTTAATGCACAAATTGGCTCCAATTTATGTCTATATGTCTACGAAAAATGATGTGCGTCAGAGGCCCCTCTCACATATAGTTCCGTATGTGCTAAGCTTTATGGAGCTCTTAATATAGCACAAGTGACAAGTGTTGAAGTTGCCACAGGTTCTTCTTCGAGTGTTTATTAACCTCCTCCTTCCCGACTCCTCTTTCACGTAACACGTCTGTTGGAGCCACTGCATCATCCTGAGTAACAACAGGCATCTCTTCCACTCATTGACTAGTCCTGTAATGGACAGTTCAAGAGGATAAAGAAAACAGAGCTGTGCAATTTGGGGGAAAAAACACAATTGCCATTTTTCTGATACATTTTTTTTCTGCGTAAGAAGATAAAATCACAGCCTTTGTGATTTGATAATTGCACAAAGCCATATTTCAATTTCGGTTTTATGTCATCCAGCTAAAAGTAAATGTTTGTTTCCCACTTGTGTATTAATTAGACAATGTCCTATCATATATCAAAATAATAAACTATAAAAAATGGATACTTATATTTCATGTTTGTTTTTCTGATTAACAGGTTTTGAAGGCATCTTAAAGTCAGTTGGACCCATCCATCACTGTGACCTTGAGAGAGTCAGGGATCATTTCTGGATACACTGTTGGTCAAGCAGGTGTTTTCTCAAGGTTTTGAGTAAAAAAATAAGTAAATCAGGTTCATCTCTTGCAATGGAGAGGTGTAACATTCCAATCCACACTATTCTCTGAGACGGAGGCGATTCATTCTCAGCTGTTTAGGCCCTTTGTCTTCTCAGCTCACCAAAAGGTCATTAACTTGACCCATTGTACTTCATGACCATTGAGCGACTATTAATGGAGACAAGCTTCTGTTTGCTTGATTTACTTGGACAAGTGTCCAGCGGACGTCACATGATGCTTCTGCTCCTTTGAGTTGCTTGTCATTTCTTCGTTATCCGCTGTTTAAGCCAGCTGTATAATGGAGACACCGAATCAGAGAATACAGGTATCTATCTACCCATCTATCCATCTACCCATCTATCTGTCTGAATTTTATTGTTCTCCACAAGAACACATTATGTTTCCATTAGGCAAATTGATGTGAATTTTGACTTTAAATTTTGTTTTGACTTTAAACCTTTTGATTCCCACTCAGCCACATACAAACTCCAATCCAAGACATCTCTGAAGCACAGATGAAGGTAATACAAAGTAAAGCTTTTCTTTTTTATTTTCAGTTGCACAGTTTTGTAATTGACAGGAATTTGATTTTTTAAACTAAACTGTTTAATAAACTTAAAACAATCACGTTCATAATATGTGAGAACCATTACAGTTTTTCCTCAATCACTTTGGAACATTTTTGGAAACTAAACTGTAACATTTTCTGAAGTGTAAGTGCAACTTTTACGACATATCGCTTACTGTATGCTTACAAACTGAGTAAGGTTGTGAGTCCTATTTCATTACAATGACAGGTCATTGCATAGATTTCTGTGTAGTTTTATTTCAATTGCCGGGGTCATAGTTCACACCATAATTTAAAGAAAAAATACAAATAATATTGTTTGCATAGAGAAATTAGAGTCCTTTAAACTAGGGCTGTTCAAACTTCTGCAAACTTTTTTCAAGGTAAATTTGTGTCTTTCCAAAAAAATGGCATTTGTAAATTCTAAAAGGACCCCAAATGATATAAGGAGTCTATATAATGAAAACATTTATGTACAGCAAAGCACCCATAGGAGAGTAAAGATACTACATAACAAAACTTTTCAGAATGTTCTGAGATGAAGTGAAATGAAGAAAGAATTTTCAAAGTACAGTATTGCAAATACGTGAGCTTGTTTAGAGTTATTTTAGAACTTGTTTACATTTTAGACATTAGACAATTGTGAAAAAGTAAAACATGGAGATGGCAAAAACAACCGTAAACCAACTGCCTTCACCTAATTGCATTTAAGTACTTGGTAAACTTGCTACTTACATAAACGTTGTTCATGGTAGTTAATGCACAAAAAATTTAACCCTATTATAAAGGGTAGCAAAAGGTTAACCAGTTATTGTTTTCCTATGAGCAAAACCAGTGGAAATGTTCAACAGAATTTTAAGCCTTTATGTGTAAATTGTTTATGCATAAATTGATGTTAAAAAATAATAATTGACAGAGAAATTAAAAGGAACGATAGTTGTGACAACTTGCCCCATCCTGCTTTACATGGACACCAAGAAACTGCTTCAAATTATATTTAATGGTGGTGGGGCCCTCAAGTGGTGCTGACGGTCTATTGCAGCTCTCACATTCACAGCACTGGGAACTTCAGCTGCATTAAGTGGTTTGCAATAGTTTGGTAAAATTGGTAAACACACTGTATCTTTAAATGCTTGACTCTTATTCAAAGGACAACTCAAGTTTATTTTGAATTAGATCTTAGACTAGAAAGCCTAGACTGTGGCACATACTGTACAGTACATTCAGGCAACTTATTTACTGTGGTTTCAGGATCATATGGAGATATTGCAATGTCTCGATTGTTAAAAAAAGACAAAAGAGGATGTGGTATTCATTTTCATGTCTGGTTTATTCTACAGAACTACAGAAGAGATTGTCAAAGCAATCAATGTTTAGAGAGAGCCATCTAACTTTCCATCTTTCACTCCTCATCAGCCCCCTTCTGTTAGAAAGGAAAAGGGGGGAAATGTTAAAGGTAAGCTAATCAAGTTCAGAATGGCTTATACTCTACACAGCAAACCGGCATGGATGGCATTTTGTTTTTCATTAGCCAGACTTGTTAAATAGCTAAATGAATTTATCAAGTGCAATTATTGATACTACTTGCTATTCATATATTAAAGTCACTAAGTGCAGATCTAGAGTTGACCTATCAAGTCGATGTAACTATGACCATTTATTTGTTAATTTTATGAAGTTTTAGATTTTTTGACCGAAATCACTTGTTTTAAATGTCTACTCATACCTTGGTTCCTGTATCACGACTCTTGGCTCTCAGCTTGTTGACCTGAGATTCAGCAATATCAGCTCTTTCCTCGGCCTCATCCAGCTCATGCTGCAGCTTACGGAACTTGCCCAGATTGGAATTGGCTTGTTCTTCCTAAAGATTACACGCAATAGCATTTTTGACAAAGAAAAGATACTGTTACTGCAGAAGTTGTATCATAAGATGGCACCATTGGGGGAAAATACTCACCGCCTCCTCAGAAGCTCTCTTGTAGGATTTAACCTTGAGCTGGAGTTTGTCCACCAGATCCTGAAGGCGAGCCAGATTCTTACGGTCTTCCTCAGTCTATGAAAAGCAAAAAATGTTTAGTATATGCAATATACATTTAAAAATAAAAATAGTGTAAGGCAACACTTAATGAATTTTAAATAAATAACATGATCAAATCAACCAATAGCAAATTTGGTTGAAGGCTATATTTTTCCTACCTGGTAGGTGAGCTCCTTGGCGCGTCTCTCATATTTTCGAATCCCCTTGACATAATCATTGGCTTTTCTCTGTTCAATCTCCAACTCACTTTCCAACTCTCTCACCTGTAACGAATTTTAGTGAAATGTTCTTTTTTAGAATAAGCTATTTGAAGAAAACACTGTACTTGCTTTTAAAAATGTCAGCAACTTACCCTGGCCTCCAGTTTCTGGACCTGCTTCTTGCCACCCTTCATGGCGATCTGCTCAGCTTCATCCAGACGGTGCTGCAGGTCCTTGATGGTCTGCTCCATGTTCTTCTTCATGCGCTCCAGATGAGAACTGGTGTCCTGCTCCTTCTTCAGCTCCTCTGCCATCATGGCAGCATCAGTGATGGCCTTCTTGGCTTTTTCCTCAGCATTCCTGCACTCCTGCACTGCCTCCTCAACCTCAGTCTGAAGCTGAGTATTATCTCCCTCCAGCTTCTTCTTCTGATTCAGCAGGCTGGTGTTCTGGACATGGAAGAGATTGACATTCATGTAGTCTCTGATTGATATTGTGTGCTAAGAGAGAGTTTAGAGGTTTTATTTGTGTTTGTCTAATGCAGATGTGTCATACCTGAGAATGCAGGAGCTGAACTCTCTCACTGACATCCAGCAGTTCCTGCTCAGCCAGTTTCCTTCCTCTCTCAGTTTGTTCCACCAGGGATCTCAGTTCATCCAGTTCAGCCTGCAGCAGATTGTTGCGTCTCTCCACAATGGCAATGTTCTCTTTGAGATCATCGTTACCACGAAGAGCGTCATCTAGTTGCAGTTGAGCATCCTGTAGAAAACAAGTTTTACAAATGAAAAGACTGAAGCACTGTGTTGGATTTCACCTAAGCATCATAACATCTGGATTTGAAGATTGGTCATACTTTGAGATGTCCATGAAGACCCTTGAGTTGCTTCTGGGCTTCTGATGCCTGTCTGTTAGCCTGACTGAGTTGAATCTCCATCTCATTGAGGTCTCCCTCCATCTTCTTCTTCAGTCTGAGAGCTTCATTCCTGCTGCGAGTCTCTGATTCCAGTGAGCTTTGCAGGGTATCCACAATTCTCTGCTGATTCCTCTTGGCCTGCTCCATCTCTTCATCTTTCTCAGCCAGCTTACGTTCAATATCAGCCTTGAACTGATTGAACTCCAGCTGAGCTCTAAGTATTTTACTTTCTTCGTGTTCAAGGGTACCCTATGAAAAATAAAATGGGTTTTTGTTATTATTGAGATTTAAAGTTTTATTTAGCCTTGAGATTTGGTGTGAGAAGTGACCTCCCTTAAATTATAGTATAGCTTGATTTCAATGAAATTTGTAAAACGATTTCTTTTTTGGCGAAATGGTCGTTGTTCTTTTACCTCAGCCTCCTCCAGAGCAGTTTGTATCTCTTGTTTCTCCTGCTCCAGTTGTTTCCTAAGTTTCTCCAGCTCATGGATACTCTTCCCACTCTCACCAAGTTGCTCAGTGAGGTCAGAAATTTCCTCTGTGCAATAAAAGTAACGTGTGAGCTCTCAAATGCAAGTAATTAAAGTAATAGTTTGGAGCTGTAAAACCACTCTTACCTTGGAGATTCTTGTTCTCCCTCTTCATAGTCTCCAGGTGGTCCAATGACTCCTCATATGAGTTTTTCAGTTTAAAGAGTTCAGTGCTGAGAGATCTGGCTTCTTTTTGGGCACTTTCAAGTTCAGTTTGGGTCTCCTCATACTTCTGCTTCCATTCAGCCAGGACCTGGTTAAATGCAACAAAGCCAAAATGACCATTGAGAGCTGTGGAGTTTTAGTCAAGTGGTTTTATTACCAACCATACAGTTCTAGACCCTATCCATAGTTAGAAATGTACATGAACATTTTCAATGCTATTTTATTTCTTACATAACAAAATGTACTTTCTCTTCTTACTTTGTCAAAGTTTCTTTGTTTCTTGTCCAGAGCAGCAGCAGCAGCATTGGATCTCTCCACATCCACCATGAGATCTTCAATCTCATTCTGCAGCCTGTGCTTAGTCTTCTCCAGAGAGGAGCATTTAGCATTAACAGCTTCCACAGCTTCTTCTGCATCTTGAAGACGCTGAGTCAGTTTCTTCCTATTATAATCAAAATATGAAATACAGTGAACATCTGATGCATAATAGCAGAAAATTCAGAAAAAAGTCTCATCAATGAAGACCTAACTCTTTAAATATTTTAATTGTTTGTTTCTTACTTGGCTTCCTCCAGCTCCTCAGTCCTCTGGATGGCATCAGTTTCATACTTGGTTCTCCACTGAGCCACCTCAGAGTTTGCCTTGGACATTCCACGCTGCAGTTCAGCCTTGGCTTCCTGCTCCTCCTCATATTGCTCCCTCAGCAGATCAGCATCATGACGAGCAGACTGAACTGCATGAGCCAGGGCATTCTTAGCCTGAAAACAAATAAATATGTGGGGCCAGTTGTTTATTACAATAGCGATTTTAATTTTTTGTCTTCAGCAAATATTTTAGACTTTTGATAAGAGATTTTCTAAACCTTGACTTCTTCTTCTAGTTGTCTCTTAAGGTCCTCAATTTGTTGAGTATTTGATTGCTTGCTTCTTGTTAACTGAGACACCAGGGAGTCTTTCTCCTCAAGCTGTCTGCTAAGTTCACCTAAAAATAAATATTATAAATCATTGAATTTTCCCAATTATCATTTTAGTACAGTAGATAATATCACAATATTTTGTGTGCTTACCATTTTCAGTTTGTAGTTTGGCTTTTTGCATGGTGAAATCATTGATTGTACGCTGACCTTCCTCAGCCTTGGTTCTGTACTCACTCATCTGGTCTTCCAGAGTTCTGCACATTTTCTCCAGGTTTGTCTTGGAGATAAATTATATCATATTGGATTACTTTCTTTGACTGACAATATATATATTATACTGTCAGCCTCATTACTCTCACTCACTTTTGCCTTCACAAGATGCTCCATATTGGAAACAACATCATCCAGTTCCAGTCTGAGTTCACTCTTCTCTTTCTCCAGCTTCTGCTTCACTCTCTGGAGATTGTCAATCTGCTCTCCCAGATCAGCCACACTGTCTGCGTGCTTCTTCCTCAATGTAGCCGCGGTGGCCTCATGTTGCAGAGTGGCCTCTTCGAGATCTCTGCGCAGTTTCTGGAACTCAGCTTCACGTTTTTTGTTCATCTCAATCTGGGAAACAGTGGCTCCACCAGCCTCCTCCAACCTCTCACTGATCTCCTCCAGTTCTCTGGACAGATCAGCTCTCTGTTTCTCAACTTTAGCACGAGCAGCTCTCTCAGCTTCCAGCTCTTCCTCAAGCTCTTCAATTCGGGCCTAGTAAAAATTGGATTTAAAATTCCTAGATTTAAAATTCCTAACTATCCAACTGTCTATCTTGGTAAGAAATATAGAGTTTACCTGCAACTCTTTCAGTTTCTTCTGTAGTTGGGACTCCAAAGCTTGTCCATCTTCAATCTTGCCAATGAGCTGGCTAATTTCAAAATCTTTTCTGCCAAGTAAACGGGATGAACCATAAATCATTACATGAAATTTTTAATTAAAATATCTGGTTACACTTTACTATAAGGTTCCATTAGTCAACGTTAGATAATGAAATAAATAGCATTAACTAACAATGAATAAAACATTTAATTAGTTAATAATACTAAAACTTTTCATTGCTGTTTTAAATTTACATAAGATTAATAAATGCTTAGAAGTATTTTTCATTTTTACATTATGTAGTTAACTAAATTAAAATCTAACCTTATTGTAAGGTTTTACTAAATATCTTTTCAATATAAAAATTAGATTTTATAAAATATAAAAAGTTACTTCTTTAGCCGCTCCTCTGTCTGCTGCTTATCATTTTCCAAATCCATCACATTTTCTTGAGTCAACTTCAAGTCACCCTCAAGCTTTCTTTTAGCTCTCTCAAGATCCATGCGAATTTTCTTTTCTTGTTCTAAAGAACCTTCAAGCTATATTTCATCCGAAAAATATAAAAATAATTTTGTAATTCATTAAAAAAGCTTTCAATTTTAATTCTAGTGTTATGTTTTCTGGCTCTTACATCATCCACTTGTTGCTCCAGCTTGGCTTTGGCTTTAGTGAGTGTGTTGACTTTGTCTTCCTCACTCTGAAGGTCATCCAGCGTTTGCTGATGGGCCTCCTGAAGAGCTTTCTTCTCCTTGGTCAGCTTGGCGATGATATCATCCAAAGCTGCCATCTCCTCTATCAAGTTTTTAACCTGTAGAAAGATGTCCTTGTATCAATGGACTCTTTTCACGGCATTCTTGTATCACTTCAGTGTTGAAAACTGACCTTGTTCTCAGTGGCATGTTTCTCTTTCTCCACTTTGGCCAGAGTGAGCTCAAGATCATCAATGTCCTTCTTGAGCTCAGAACATTCATCTTCCAGCTTTCGTTTCTTTGCCGTCAGCTCAGAATTCATTTCCTCTTCATCCTCCAGTCTCTCAGTCATTTCTTTGACTTTGGCCTCAAGCTGGATCTTGCTCTTGATCAGACCCTCACATCTCTCCTCAGCATCTGTAAGATTATCTTGCTCCTATCAAAATTAAAATTGGTTTTGTTTTAGGCCACGTAGATGAGTGGATTGTTTTTTTTCCATATATATTTGTTTTACCTCTATTCTATATCTATCCTTGCTGTTTATATTGCTTAATATCACTTACATTTTTGCATTTGGCAGATGCTTTTACCCAAAGCGACTTACATTGCTTTCAACCATTTACATTATAATCAGTATAGCATAGCTTTTTCTGTCAGCGGCGAGGGTTTCACATGTGATAAATGTGGGGAGATAGTAAGGTGGACGCAGAAGATTTCATAATTAGAGACATGTATCCAAACTATAATCAAGGATATTAAGAATGCTTGGGCTGTTTTGGATGCGACTAGCTTAGTGAAAATTGTTATCATACAGTTCCAGTTGCAGAGCCTGTTTAGCAGGGGAACTGGGTAACTGTGAGACAGCATAGTTGTGGCAAAAAACCCTGCTGTTCCTATTAGAACATCAAACAGATTCTCCCCACTCAGTAACCACTGGGAATCCTGTTGAAAGTGCCCTAGTTATTGGTGATTCTATTAACAGGACATGAAAATAGAGACTCCAGCCACAATAGTAGAATCCTTGCTGGGAGCCAGAGCAACTGACATCAAATTTAAAATGGAATCAAAATTAAAATCAAATTTAAAATTGCTGGCTAATACTAATTTTAAAGTTCCTCAGATTTGTATTCATGTCGGCACGAATGCTGTCTAGCAAGTATGATGTCAGACACTGTAACATGATCTAGCCCCCTTTTTGTTCGGCAGAGTGATGAAATGCTTAACAGACTGTTTTCAATCAGTGGATGTCTGTCTAAGTGGTGCTCACAGAATAATATAAGGTTCATAAACAATAGGAAAAGTTTTGGGGGTAGACCTAACCTGTTGATAAGAGGTGGTACAGCTTTTCTCTCTAGTAATATGACACATAGTCTTAGAGGTTAACTTTGACTAACTGGGGCCCAGGTCAGGAAGCAGGCAGACTGGCTAAACCAACCATCATCTAGCTGTCTCAAATCACGGAAGTCTAGAGAAATCCCAACACATAGAGCCTCTTTAACCTACACATCATTATATAGAGACTGTATCTGTTCCCCAAATCCCCCCAAAACTCTCAAACCCATTTAAGAATAAAAATGTAATTGATGTTCAACAAATAAAAAACTGATATAATACAGATGAACAACATGTGTCAGGACTCACTTATTGTCATAATCATACTTTAGATCTAATATTGTAACATGGAACCAATGTCTATTTCATTCAAATTCTGCAGCAGATAGACGTGTTACCTTTGGCCAAAGCTGCAAAACCAACTCCCTGTTACAAATATAGTAGAACGATCACTTCTACCACTAAAGATTGCTTTTATAAATAATGTTTCTGATCATGTTCATCTCCTCAGCATACCAAATAGCCTAGAAGAAGTTGATGCTGCAACAGAAACTATTAACTGCCTCTTTTCCAGCATTTCAGACACAGTTGTGACACAGTTTCACTTCAGACACAGTTTCCTTTGCACTTAAAGAAGATTAAAGAAAATAGTCCAATGGCATTGTACAATGAGCACTCAAAGAGCATCCAGAACAATGGAGCGCAACTGGAGGAAAACAAAGCAAGAGGTATTTTGCATTTCGTAGAAAGGAAGCTCTATTGCATACATAAAGACCTTAAAACACAGCTAGATCAGTCAGGGTTGTTTGTGAAGGGATGAGGTGAGGACTCAACCACAAGGAGAAGGGCTTTATTTAAAATAAAATAACAAACTACCCAGTGGGGGGAAAACAGACTTAACTTAACTTGACTGGACTCATCTCATCCCTTCTAAACTAGACTAGACCTCAATTCGACTCGACTCAACTTGACTTGCCATGACAACAGGAAAAAATTACAACCAAAAAGCACAGGACAGCAACACATGGAGAATAAATAGTGAGCAAACAAGGCAGATAACAAGGGAGGAAAGGTGGGGCAAATCAAACCAATAACGAGGAAACAAGACGGGCGGGGTCACACAATGACAAGAGAGCACATGGCAGTTATTTCTTTAAAACTACTTTTAAACAATATCTATTGTAAAAAGAGCTATATAAATAAAGGTGACTTGAATTGTGAAAAGTGCAGAGTTAAAGTATCATATGAACTTACAGACTGCACTAAAAGTTGCAGGTCATTCTTCTCTTGGAGAAGAGAAACCATCTTTTCTTCAAGCTCCTTTCTACGGGCTTCAGATTTGGCATAAGCCTCCTTCAACTTGGTGAATTCCTCCTTCATGTTGGCCATTTCTTTCTCGGACTCTGCACTTTTCAGCAGAGGCTTGATCTTGAAGTAGAGCTTCATCCAGGGCCAATTCTTGACACCCATGAAGGCACGTACATTCCACTGGATCACCAACAAAGAATCTCTGTAGAAATAATAAATGCATGTCTTAAATTATGAAATGTTCCTGGGAGAATATGTGAAAGACTGAAGTGCACAAATCTAACCTTCTTTCAACAATTTTCTGGAACTCATCTCTGGAGAGAAAACCACGAGCTCTGGACTGAATTCCAGTTATAATTAGAGCAAGACGATCATCTCGCATCTCTTCAAGAGTACCCAGAAGACCAGCCTTAAAAAAGACCTGAATAGTAAAGAAGTTTTCGTCAGAAAGGATGACAATGGAAAAGTGTCCTTGGCAAAAGTTAATATTAATTTAAAAATACCTTTGTATGTCCTAACTTGTACTGGTTGTGATCGATGTCCAGAGAGCCCAGAAGTTTTTCTGAACCCTTCTTGTTATCAATGAACTGTCCCTCAGGGATAGCAGCAGGATTTAGGATGCGGTATCTACCAAAAATCAATTGGTAGATCTTCCAATTTAATTTTTTATTTATTTAGTTTTATTTCTAGCAAATTCTTAAATTTGCGAACAGAATTTAAGTTTTTGGAATCATACATAAAATTATTTTACAAGACATGAAAGCCATTTGGTTTCATCCTAACCGTTGCTTGAAATCTCCATACAGGATCCTGTTGGGGAATCCCTTTCTGCAGATCCTGATGCCCTCCAGCACACCGTTACAGCGCAGCTGGTGCATGACCAGAGGATTCTCCATCGCCCCAGGAGTCTTAGTCTCGTTGGGGATAAGGCAGCGCACAAAGTGAGGGTGAGTTGACCGTAAGTTGGTCATCAGCTTGTTCAAGTTCTCCTGTTGGTAGAGTTAGGGTTAGATTTAGGGTTAGGGATTTAAATTTATATGCAATAAAACCTTGTGAGAGAAAATATTGTTATATTATTTCATACCCTATGAAGGGCTGACACAGTCTGGAATGAAGAACCCTTCTTTTTACTACCTTTGGCAGCCTTTCCTCCAGAATCTGTTGCTGTGAAATAAATTAGTTTTGTTATTCTTAAACGGTAAAATAGTGCCAGTTATATTTTCATGTCACACTTAATTGTGAACTTACCATCATCAGTAGCGTAATTAGCAAACAGAATAGACAACAGCTTAAGAGTTGACTTCTGGAAAAACCCTACAACTGTCTCATTGAGAGGGTCCTTGTTCTTCACCAGCCAGTTTGAAATATTGTAGTCAACAGTGCCAGCGTAGTGAACCAGGGCAAAATGTGCCTCTGGTTTACCCTTGACAATCCTGGGCTTCTGGAAATTTGGATTTTTCCCCAAATGGTTGTCATAAAGCTTAGCTTTAAATGTTGCATCACTGGCTTTGGGGAACATGCACTCCTCTTCAAGGATGGACATGATACCCATTGGCTACAATGTATTGTAGATCGAGACAGTCAGTATATCATTTTGCCATAAGACTTAAGACAAAAAAAATATGATTTTCCCCCTAAAAGTTAATCATCAACATTGTATTCACTCACCTTCTCAATAAGCTCAATACAAGCCTGCAAGTCCATTCCAAAGTCAATAAACACCCACTCGATGCCCTCCTTCTTGTATTCCTCTTGCTCCAACACAAACATGTGGTGGTTGAAGAACTGCTGCAACTTCTCATTAGTGAAGTTGATGCACAGCTGCTCAAAGGTGTTGGACTGTGGGTGGAACATATTGTTGAATCACAATGGTCAAACAGGTTACATTTGCCAGCTTGATTCGTTCTTGAATAACAATAATCAGTTGATTTCAGCTTACATCAAAGATCTCAAATCCGGCAATGTCCAGCACACCAATGAAGTACTGGCGAGGCTGTTTGGTGGCCAGGGATTGGTTGATTCTCACAACCATCCAAAGAAACATCTTCTCGTACACTGACTTTGCCAGAGCACCAATAGAGTAATACACCTGATAAAGAAAACATTCAATTTTGCAGAATTTGACAGTGTTTTATAAAAGACATGAAATATTTTGCATATGTGACTTGGAAAGTGAACCTGTGATACTGAAATCTCTAATGCCCATTAGATTATTATTTGCATTCATTACCTGCTGAACACTCTGTCCTTTGGTAACCCACTCATTTCCTACTTTGACTCTTGGATGGAGCAAACCCTTGATCAAGTCAGCTGAATTCAGGCCCATCAGATATGAGATTTTGTCAGCATCTACATATTAAAAGGAATGCAGAACTATGAGTTTATATACAATGTGTTTTAGACATTTTTTCTTTATAAAGCTGAGATTACAAGTTCTACTGACCCTCAGTCCCATCAGCCTCAGCCTGTTCCTCTCTTTGTTTCTGTTTGAACTTCATGTTGCCGAAGTGCATGACGGCACCAGTCAACTTGTAGATGCTGTTCTTCTCTTCATGCGTGAAGCCCAAAACATCGAATGCTTCCTATAGCAAATGTAGAGAGCATGTTAAATTTGCAAATGTTTCATATTATTTTTGACAAGCTTTTTTTAAAGACTAGACAAGTCAAGAGAATCAATTATCTTTCAATCAATTCATCATCATTAATTCATGTTCCACAGCAGAAACGCAATCATACAGGTTGTCATTTAGTTTAATGATGACTAAATTTTAAATGCTGGGTAGATTCATTCTTATAATATTTTATCTTGGATCTTGTATTGTGAATGGCCTATGTTTTAACAAAAACTCACATCAGTGGCCATCAGCTCGTCACCGTCATCAATAGAAGCCACTTGTGTCTCTCCTTGGGAGATGAAGGCGTAATCATAGGGGTTGTTGGTGATGAGTAGCATCTCTAAGGAGAAATGTGAACGTAGGTCAGAAAATAATTTTCTAATTAGAGATAGCAATATTAATAGATATGATGGGTAGTTTTACCCAGCAGTTCTGGTCTTCTCTGGGACAGAATCTGATAGAAGATGTGGTAGTCTCTCTCAGCCTTGAGCTGAAAAGTGACACGAGACTTCTCCAGTAGATCTAAATGAATTTATAAATTGATGAATATCAAAACAGACACACAGTTCATCAATGTTTGATTAGTAGGAATGATATTACAGAGTCAAGTACTTACAAGTCTCAATGTCAGCAGAAGATAACTTTCCACTGTGTCCAAAATGGATACGGATAAATTTACCCTTTAAATAAAGCAAAACATAACATGCTCATGTAACACATTATGGAAACCAATATAGAGTAACAACACCCATGTCAACTCCACTCACAAATCTGGAGGAGTTGTCATTTCTGATGGTCTTGGCATTGCCGAAAGCCTCCAGAGCAGGATTACACTGGATGATTTGATCCTCCAGAGTTCCCTGAGAATCAAATTTTATCAGTGAATGTGTGTAAAAACATTTTATTTAACTACTTTTCAGTTAACAGCTATGCCAGTTTTCAACATTATGTAGGCTTGTAATAATAAAAATAATACTAGTAATAATCCTCAGAAAACCGTAAGTCACAGTAGAAAAATAATTGGAAAAACAAAAAAGTTGTTCTTTGTGTAAATGCATTACAATTTTTTACATTTACATTTATGCATTTGGCAGACGCTTTTATCCAAAGTGACTTACATTATCCTGTAAGAAACAGATTTAATCAGTTCTTGCTTTCCCTGGGTTCAAACCCATGACCTTGGCATTGTAAGCACCAATGCTCTACTGATAGAGGTACAGGAAAGCCTATATAAAAATATGGTTCAAGGAAGGACTATCAAATTATGAGAATTTGTGATTTCAATATTAATATATTAAAACACAATTAATTTAGTAATTCTTTTTTTATGCTAAATTATATAAGTAGGTATGTTCATTCATCCATAATGAGCCATTTGTTTGGGAATCAAGCACCTTTTTTTCCATTGATGGATCCTTCTTTCCAGTTGTTGCTGCTGCAATGCTCGCAAAGTACTGGATTACTCTTTTAGTGTTCACAGTCTTTCCAGCACCGGATTCTCCACTTAGGATAAAAACAGTTCATTAAAAATCGTATAATATAAATATATTAATATTATTATAACATTATAACATTAGTTCAGGTTAATGCTACAGCATAGTATGTATTACACACGTGATCAGGACCGACTGGTTTTCTCTGTCTGTAAGAAAATAAAACATACTTAGCATTTGAAATGTCAAATTCAATAAAAAGGACTACAAGTAAGATCATCACCTGACAGCATGTACTGGTAGGCATTATCTGAGATGGAGAAGATGTGAGGAGGGGCCTCAGTTCGTTTCTTTCCTCTATAGGCATTGACAACCTCCTGGTTGTACACCGGCAGCCACTTGTAGGGATTGACAGTGACACAGAAGAGCCCAGAGTAGGTCTGAAAGAGATTCACAGAAGGTTTAGATCTGCTCATGCAAGATAAAGAGAATGTGTGAGTGTTTGAAGACTCGACTCACGTAGATCATCCAGGCTGCGTAACGCTCTTTGAGGTTAAACAGCACAGCGGGCTCGTGCAGGAAGGTGAACATCGCCATGTCCTCAATTTTATCGAACTTTGGCGGGTTCTGAGGGTGAACATCGGCCTCCTTCACAGTTACTGTCTGTGGATAACACAAACATGTTTGACACTCACACTGTACTTCTGTCTACAATCTACAACAGTGCAGAGATTAGATCTTACCTTCCCAAATTCAGTGTCAACAGTGACTTTGTCACCGTCTCTACTGGTGATGGAGGCTTTGACGAACTCAACCGCAGGGTCGGGCACAAAGCATTCTTTCTTCATGTCGAAGAGCCGAGTTTGGGCCTCCAGACGCTCCCTGTCTGACTTTCGTAAGAACGGAGCAGCTGGCCCGAACTCTGCCATCACAGCATCCCCCATCTTTCAGTCCGACTGAGGGATAGGTGACAAAATTCTCTTAAATTGTAAAACTTGTTTACAATTAAAATACTCTAAATGAATTCTTATTGGTCTTTAAACAGAAATTATATCATTCAAAATGAAAATGTTCCATAGACACACGTATACATAACATGTTGACTTTTATAAGCATGCCTTACCAGATGAGATCCAAACCCAAGAAAGTCCAAGTCCTTTCAATAAAAAACAAACATCATTGAGTCATCTTATTGTATTGTTCAGTCCTCCTGAACAATTTAATCTAAAGTATGTGTGCTCTTACCTTTAGATGGTACAATGATGTGAGCTTGCAATATTGTGCTGTAACTTATCTCTTTATATAGAGGCATGAATGTGACGTTGACCATCTGTATTTGGTTTGGGTCACTTGTGTATGTAGCTCTTTTTGGGTGCCTGAAAAAAATCTTAGAGTGAGCCACAATAGTTTAGCATGTGGTGTTATGGTAGCACGAAAGATTAGATGAGTCACAATAGTTTAGCATGTGGTGTGTGATGGTAGCATTAAAGATCAGAAAGGATTTAAATCCCAGTGGTGCTATTTTTGTCCCATATGAATCCTCTTTTGTAAAGATGTTAGATCTTTTAAACTGAAATGTATACTTTCACTTTAATAATATGTCTGTTTTTCATGTAGGTAAAGCATTATAGAGGTGGAGACATATGTGTATATATAATGTATCGGAACCATTATTGAACATTCACATAATACTTTTTAATTAACATTTAGATTCCAGCAAAAATGCCCTTTTAGAACTGAGTGTCTTTTTCTGACCTCAAAGTGAAACAGGCATCCATTGGGAATTTCACAGGTTTAACTTTGCTCTAAAGGATGAAAACAAGATAACAATCCCTCATAAGCAAGGCGGCTGTCACAGAAAATTAAAATTGTAGTAGACAGCTGTAATGGCAACAATGAATATCTGCAATTGTGACCTTTTATGCTCCCCTAATGCAGAGACAGCTGCAACTCTTGCTTGTTCTTTCTTGATCTCCCAATGCTATATCCATCATTTGTGTTTCACAGGTTATACCAAGTTCATTTGCAGTCTTTCAAATGAACAAAATTCATTCATGTTCACCCCATTTTTTTTATTAAAAAGTTTTCCCAGCTTTATCATGATTCCCAAACCAAAGGCATGAAAAGGTTTCCATAAGATACTAAATGTAATTGTAATACAGCAGTGTTAGTGTTTCTGTGCATCAGTTAACAGGAACGTGCTTATAATTATTCCTTCTTTACAGAAAGAAAATGGCGAGCAGGTCAAACTAACTGTCTTAGCCCCAGATCTGTTTCTAAACGGTGTTAATGTATTATCAGCTCTACAGCACTGATTTGTTGGCAAGCCACCACTCAAGACCTTTTGTCAGGTTTCTGGCCTGCCTTGACCTCCCAACCCTCGGTTATTCTGCACTCTCTCAACAAGCACCTTACTTAGTCTTTGCACTTGGTCAGTCTATTCTAGGCATCTCATCCTTTACTGAGCCTCATTCTCAGCTGTCTATTTACCCTTGTTTATCAGAACTCATGAGAAGGAATTGAAGAAATGGGGGCAACCATTGCTCTGATAAAGTTTGTAATCCATTTCTAATCCTAGAGCTTTCTTTTGTCACTGGGTACATTAGAATGTTCTTGCATCTGTTGGGTTAAATAGCAATCCATTGTGTCTCTCCTTTCTATTCTTCTGCTTCAGAT
This sequence comes from Rhodeus uyekii, assembly GCA_037043235.1. Classification (NCBI taxonomy): domain Eukaryota; kingdom Metazoa; phylum Chordata; class Actinopteri; order Cypriniformes; family Acheilognathidae; genus Rhodeus; species Rhodeus uyekii. Next base: position 404,491 of record JAWRVZ010000301.1, on the reverse strand, counting down.
CATGCAGCTAGTTTTGCTACAAAAAATTGATTTAAAGCTTGAGTAGTGTAATTCTTAAGCATTAAACAATGGCATTTTGATTAAACTCAGCAGTAGCAATTAAATTTTTCTTGTCAGAATGTTCCAGCAGTAATGATTCTTGTTATCGTTTCATTGAGATAACCGTGGGTCTAAAAACAAGCTTATTACAGTTAACTAGAATTAAAACCATAAACATTTTCATTACTTCACAAAGGAACATTAACTGAATAAAAATGTGAACTTTATTTCAGATCGTTACCACCCAAAGGGTGCTAACTTTAATTTAGTTTAGTTTGATGTACAATACCTTTGCATTTTGTGTCCATGTTCCTGGTGTTTCTTACCCACCCTGGAGCCACTCCGAGCGAGCTCACAACGGTCTGATAGAGGGGCCTGGCAGCGGGTACGCACCCCTCCATAAAGACCTGATTGTCTGTATTTGGATCGAAACTTAGTCTTTTTTGAGGACGAATTTTCTCCAGGGTGTCTTTCGCCCCTAACATGCCTAGGACGGTTTAACCTCCTCCAGTTTGCACCTTCTCATTCATGGGCCTGGGTCTCTGGTAGTTTTGCCTTTTTTAACTTAGTTTTTCCATCTTTCGGGAGTCTCGCTCGATCGGAGGTTAGCCCTCCTCAACAACCTGATGGTGCGTTTTTGGATTGAAATTAAACACCACTTTCCTCCAGAGTCTTTCACCCCTAATATGCCCAAGAAGGTGCACTCTCCTCGGGTTGCAGTCCTGCCTTGTGACCTTAGTTGTCAGGTACCTTTGAATTTTTGGACTTTGTTCTTTTTCAAGGTGGGAATTCCTCCATGGTGTCTATCACCCAGCATGCCCAGGAAGGTGAACTCTCACTGGGATGAGGTCCAACCTTGTGACCTTGGTTCTCAGGTACCTTTGTATTTTTGGACTTTCTCCTTTTTCAAGGTGGGAATTCCTCCATGGTGTCTATTACCCTTGCATGCCCACGAAGGTGCACTCTCACTTGAATGAGGTTCAACCTTGTGGGCATGTTTCTCCGGAACTTTTAATTGTTTGGGCTCTGTCCTTTTTCGAGGTGGGAATTCCTCCATGGTGTCAATCACCCCTGCATGCCCAAGAAGGTGCACTCTCACTGGGAGGAGGTCCAACCTTGTGACCTTGGTTGTCAGGTGCCTTTGCATTTTTGACTTTGTCCTTTTCAAGGTGGAAAGTCCTCCATGGTGTCTATCACCCCAGCATGCCTAGGAAGGTGCACTCTCACTGGGATGAGGTCCAACCTTGTGACCTTGGTTGTCAGGTACCTTTGCGTTTTTGGACTTTATCCTTTTTCAAGGTGGAAATTCCTCCATGGTTTCTATCACCCCAGCATGCCCAGGAAGGTGCACTCTCCTCGGGTTGCAGTCCTGCCTTGTGACCTTTGGTTTATCAGGTATCTTTGTATTTTTGGACTTTGTCCTATTTGAAGGTGGGAATTCCTCCATGGTGTCTATTACCCCAACATGCCCAGGAAGGTGCACTCTCACTGGGATGAGGTCAAACCTTTTTACCATGGTTCTCAGGTACCTTTACATTTTTGGACTTTGTCCTTTTTCAAGGTGGGAATTCCTTCATGGTGTCAATCACCCCTGCATGCCCATTAAGGTGCACTCTCATTGGGTTGAGGTCCAACCTCGTGGGCATTTTTCTCCGGTACCTTTGCTTTTTTGGGCTTTGTAATTTTTGGAGGAGGGAATTTCTCCATGTTGTCTATCACCCCAACATGCCCAGGAAGGTGCACTCTCACTGGTATGAGTTCCAACCTCGTGACCTTGGTTGTCAGGTACCTTTGTGTTTTTGGACTTCTGCCTTTTTCAAGGTTGAAATTCCTACATTGTGTCTATCACCTAAAATGCCCAGGAAGGTGCACTCTCACTGGGAGGAGGTCCAACCTCGTGGGCATGTTTCTCAGGTACTTTTGCTTTTTTGGGCTTTGTACTTTTTCAATATGGGAATTCCTCCATGGTGTCTATCAGCCAACATGCACAGGAAGGTGCACTCTCCCTGGGATGAGGTCCAACCTTGTGACCTTGGTTGTCAGGTTCGTTTGCAATTTTTACTTTGTCCATTTTCAAGGTGGGAAGTCCTCCATGGTGTCTATCACCTCAGCATGCCCAGGAAGGTGCACTCTCACTGGGATGAGGTCCAACCTTGTGACCTTGTTTTTCAGGTACCTTTGCATTTTTGGACTTTGTCCTTTTTCAAGGTGGGAATTCCTTCATGGTGTCAATTACCCCTGCATGCCCAGGAAGGTGCACTCTCACTGGGTCGAGGTCCAACCTCGTGGGCATTTTTCTCCGGTACCTTTGCTTTTTTGGGCTTTGTCCTTTTTGGAGGAGGGAATTCCTCCTTGTTGTCTATCACCCAACATGCCCAGGAAGGTGCACTCTCCCTGGGATGAGGTCCAACCTTGTGACCCTGGTTGTCAGATACCTTTGCATTTTTGGACTTTGTCCTTTTTCAAGTTGGGAATTCCTCGATGGTGTGTATCACCCAGCATGCCCAGGAAGGTGCACTCTCCTCGGGTTGCAGTCCTGCCTTGTGATCTTGGTTTATCAGGTACCTTTGTATTTTTGGACTTTGTCCTATTTTAAGGTGGGAATTCCTCCATGGTGTCTATCACCCCAACATGCCCAGGAATGTGCACTCTCCTCGGGTTGAAGTCCTGCCTTGTGACCTTGGTTCTCTGGTACCTTTGCATTTTTGGACTTTGTCCTTTTTCAAGGTGGGAATTCCTTCATGGTGTCAATTACCCCTGCATGCCCAGGAAGGTGCACTCTCACTGGGTCGAGGTCCAACCTCGTGGGCATTTTTCTCCGGTACCTTTGCTTTTTTGGGCTTTGTCCTTTTTGGAGGAGGGAATTCCTCCATGTTGTCTATCACCCAACATGCCCAAGAAGGTGCACTCTCCCTGGGATGAGGTCCAACCTTGTGACCCTGGTTGTCAGATACCTTTGCATTTTTGGACTTTGTCCTTTTTCAAGTTGGGAATTCCTCGATGGTGTGTATCACCCAACATGCCCAGGAAGGTGCACTCTCCTCGGGTTGCAGTCCTGCCTTGTGATCTTGGTTTATCAGGTACCTTTGTATTTTTGGACTTTGTCCTATTTTAAGGTGGGAATTCCTCCATGGTGTCTATCACCCCAACATGCCCAGGAATGTGCACTCTCCTCGGGTTGAAGTCCTGCCTTGTGACCTTGGTTCTCTGGTACCTTTGCATTTTTGGACTTTGTCCTTTTTCAAGGTGGGAATTCCTTCATGGTGTCAATTACCCCTGCATGCCCAGGAAGGTGCACTCTCACTGGGTCGAGGTCCAACCTCGTGGGCATTTTTCTCCGGTACCTTTGCTTTTTTGGGCTTTGTCCTTTTTGGAGGAGGGAATTCCTCCATGTTGTCTATCACCCAACATGCCCAAGAAGGTGCACTCTCCCTGGGATGAGGTCCAACCTTGTGACCCTGGTTGTCAGATACCTTTGCATTTTTGGACTTTGTCCTTTTTCAAGTTGGGAATTCCTCGATGGTGTGTATCACCCAGCATGCCCAGGAAGGTGCACTCTCCTCGGGTTGCAGTCCTGCCTTGTGATCTTGGTTTATCAGGTACCTTTGTATTTTTGGACTTTGTCCTATTTTAAGGTGGGAATTCCTCCATGGTGTCTATCACCCCAACATGCCCAGGAATGTGCACTCTCCTCGGGTTGAAGTCCTGCCTTGTGACCTTGGTTCTCTGGTACCTTTGCATTTTTGGACTTTGTCCTATTTCAAGGTGGGAATTCTTCCATGGTGTCTATCACCCCTGCATGCCCACGTAGGTGCACTCTCACTGGGATGAGGTCCATCCACGTGGGCATGTTTCTCCGCTACTTTTGCTTGTTTGGGCTTTGTCCTTTTTCGAAGAGGGAATTCCTCCATGTTGTCTATCAACCAACATGCCCAGGAAAGTGCACTCTCCCTGGGATGAGGTCCAACCTTGTGACCCTGGTTGTCAGATACCTTTGCATTTTTGGACTTTGTCCTTTTTCAAGTTGGGAATTCCTCCATGGTGTCTATCATCCAGCATGCCCAAGAAGGTGCACACTCACTGGGATGAGGTCCAACCTTATGACCTTGGTTGTCAGGTACCTTTGCGTTTTTGGACTTTGTCCTTTTTCAAGGTGGGAATTCCTCCATGGTGTCTATCAGCCCAGCATGCCCAGGAAGGTGCACTCTCACTGGGATGAGGTCAAACCTTTTTACCATGGTTCTCAGGTACCTTTACATTTTTGGACTTTGTCCTTTTTCAAGGTGGGAATTCCTTCATGGTGTCAGTAACCCCTGCATGGCCAGTAAGGTGCACTCTCACTGGGTTGAGGTCCAACCTCGTGGGAATTTTTCTCCGGTACCTTTGCTTTTTTGGGCTTTGTCCTTTTTGGAGGAGGGAATTTCTCCATGGTGTCTATCACCCCTGCATGCCCAGGAAGGTGCACTCTCACTGGGATGAGTTCCAACCTCGTGACCTTGGTTGTCAGGTACCTTTGCGTTTTTGGACTTCTGCCTTTTTCAAGGTTGAAATTCCTACATTGTGTCTATCACCTAAAATGCCCAGGAAGGTGCCCTCTCACTGGGAGGAGGTCCAACCTCGTGGGCATGTTTCTCAGGTACTTTTGCTTTTTTGGGCTTTGGACTTTTTCAATATGGGAATTCCTCCATGGTGTCTATCACCCAACATGCACAGGAAGGTGCACTCTCCCTGGGATGAGTTCCAACCTCGTGACCTTGGTTGTCAGGTACCTTTGCGTTTTTGGACTTCTGCCTTTTTCAAGGTTGAAATTCCTACATTGTGTCTATCACCTAAAATGCCCAGGAAGGTGCCCTCTCACTGGGAGGAGGTCCAACCTCGTGGGCATGTTTCTCAGGTACTTTTGCTTTTTTGGGCTTTGGACTTTTTCAATATGGGAATTCCTCCATGGTGTCTATCACCCAACATGCACAGGAAGGTGCACTCTCCCTGGGATGAGTTCCAACCTCGTGACCTTGGTTGTCAGGTACCTTTGCGTTTTTGGACTTCTGCCTTTTTCAAGGTTGAAATTCCTACATTGTGTCTATCACCTAAAATGCCCAGGAAGGTGCCCTCTCACTGGGAGGAGGTCCAACCTCGTGGGCATGTTTCTCAGGTACTTTTGCTTTTTTGGGCTTTGGACTTTTTCAATATGGGAATTCCTCCATGGTGTCTATCACCCAACATGCACAGGAAGGTGCACTCTCCCTGGGATGAGGTCCAACCTTGTGACCTTGGTTGTCAGGTTCCTTTGCAATTTTCACGTTGTCCATTTTCAAGGTGGGAAGTCCTCCATGGTGTCTATCACCTCAGCATGCCCAGGAAGGTGCACTCTTACTGGGTTGAGGTCCAACCTTGTGACCTTGTTTTTCAGGTACCTTTGCATTTTTGGACTTTGTCCTTTTTCAAGGTGGGAATTCCTTCATGGTGTCAATCACCCCTGCATGCCCAGGAAGGTGCATTCTCACTGGGTCGAGGTCCAACCTCGTGGGCATGTTTCTTCGCTACTTTTGCTTGTTTGGGCTTTGTCCTTTTTCAAAGAGGGAATTCCTCCATGGTGTCTATCACCCAACATGCCCAGGAAGGTGCACTCTCCCTGGGATGCGGTCCAACCTTGTGACCTTGGTTGTCAGATACCTTTGCATTTTTGGACTTTGTCCTTTTTCAAGGTGGGAATTCCTCCATGGTGTCTGTCATCCAGCATGCCCAGGAAGGTGCACTCTCACTGGGATGAGGTCAAACCTTTTTATAATGGTTCTCAGGTACCTTTACATTTTTGGACTTTGTCCTTTTTCAAGGTGGGAATTCCTCCATGGTGTCAATCACCCCTGCATGCCCAGGAAGGTGCACTCTCACTGGGGTGAGTTCCAACCTCGTGACCTTGGTTGTCAGGTACCTTTGCGTTTTTGGACTTCGGCCTTTTTCAAGATTGAAATTCCTACATTGTGTCTATCACCTAAAATGCCCAGGAAGGTGCACTCTCACTGGGATGAGGTCAAATCTTTTTACCATGGTTCTCAGGTACCTTTACATTTTTGGACTTTTTCAATATGGGAATTCCTCCATGGTGTCTATCACCCAACATGCACAGGAAGGTGCACTCTCCCTGGGATGAGGTCCAACCTTGTGACTTTGGTGTTCAGGTACCTTTGCGTTTTTGGTCTTTGTCCATTTTCGAGGTGGGAATTCCTCCATGGTGTCTATCACCCAGCATGCCCAGGAAGGTGCACTCTCCTCGGGTTGCAGTCCTGCCTTGTGACCTGGGTTTATCAGGTACCTTTGTATTCTTGGACTTTGTCCTATTTCAAGTTGGGAATTCCTCCATGGTGTCAATCACCCCAACATGCCCAGGAAGGTGCACTCTCACCGGGTTGAAGTCCAGCCTCATGGGTATGTTTCTCCTGTACTTTTTGATTTTGTGGACTTTGTCCTCTTTCAAAGTGGGAATTCCTCCATGGTGTCTATCACCCCACTAGACCAAAACATTTTTGGTCCGTGTTCCTAACCTGTTTTACCCACCTGGGGACCACTCCGAGTGGACTCACAGCGATCTGATGAGGGAATTGGCAGCACGTGCGCACATCTCCCTAAAGACCCGATGCTGCGTTTTTGACCAAAAATTGCACGCTTTTGTCCAGAGGAGGGAGACTGGTACAGGCTATACCCGGAACTGAGGCACCCTTTCTGAGCTCGCCTGGAGGCTTGAGGTCTGACCACATGGAGGTTTACGTCCAGCTTTAAATTTAGGACTTAGTCATTTCGTTGAGGGAATACCTCCATCGTGTCTTTCGCCGCCAGCCTGCTCAGGAAGGTGAGCTCTTCTTGGGTTGCATTTCCAGCCTCATGGGCATAGTTCTCCGATACCTTTGCATTTTATTTTTGTCTGTATTCCTGTCCTTTCTTACCCGCCTGGGTTCCACTCCGTGCATCCATCTATGGTGTATTTTGCCCCTAGTCTGCGGTGAAAAGAGCACTTTCCTTGGGCCAGGGTGGTTTTCCGGTGCACCCCAGAGCTCCATGGAGCTACGTCTGAGAGGGGACTCTTCCATCTGCCATGACTCCTCACTTCCAAAGATTCACCAGGAAACAATGGGCTTAAGGTTCCTCCAGGCACATTTAGACCACCAGCTCCACCTCAGTTGGATGTTACCCATCCTGCATCTTGCCTGTTGACCTCCAGTTCTCCACCCCTATGGCTCCATCAGGCTCCACCCTATCTCTGGCTGCTCTTCAGCCTTCAGTTGCTCCAGTTTCACCTCAGAATTGTTGCTGAAGTTCCATCACACCCTCTCAAGGAAATCCTTGCCATGGTTCCTCCCTCATTTATTTCCACCGTGGTTTTCCATCCTTGCTGGACTCTGGGATTCCACCTGGCTCCTGCTCTGGGCTTCTTGCTGGCTTCTACCACCATCCTGGTTTTCCCATCATCGCCTCTCCTTGGTTCCTGTTGCCAACCTACTTTACATCCACCGACTTCTCCTCTCATTGGGACTGTTGGCAAGAGGACGCACCTTTCCAGGACGGGGCGTACTCGATTTTTGCATCACGATAATGTTCAGTTTGATTTTTGACTTTTTGACTTTTCTTTTAATTTTTTTTTGCAAAATGCATGTATATAAAATTGTCTCTGTTTTAATGAAGTAATGATTGATAAAAAAAGAAAACTAGTAAAAAGAACCAGTGTGAAAAAATCTTTTAAAAGAAGGAACAAGAAAGCTGAATCTCTCATTCAAACTTTTTCTCGTAAATGGGTTTTCAAAATTAATTGTGTGTCTACTGCATCATGTGCCCTGCCTAAAATATTTATGGATAGCCCTAATATGCTTAAAAACACTGAATCACATAACATGCTTGAAGTCTGTTGCTGTCCCTCAGAGAGCAGACAGTGGGGCCATACCCTTCAAGTTATCTTGTTTACATGGGATTGTTTCCTTTGGTCATGAGGACAAAGATAACCCCTTAAATTCCTTTGAGGGCTTCTGCGATGAGAGAGATCAGATAGGGCAGTTTGAAACATAGTTTGTTGGACCTGTGCTAACCTTTATGGAGCTCTTAATATAGCACAAGTGACAAGTATTAAAGTTGCCACAGTTTCTTCATCAAGTGTTAATTAACCTCCTCCCTCCCAGTTCACTTGTCACATCTCTCCTACCTATCGAATCATTTTATAACAGAAAGTTTTAGATGACAATGAGGATTTTTTTGCAATTTAAAAAAATACAAGTTTGCGATGTTTGTTTGTAGGATTGTAGTCAAAATATTGTGACTTTATATATCAGTATGGCTATGAAATAATAATTGTTTGTTCTGCTTGTTTGTTTTTTCTTCTTAACAGGTCTTGGAGGTCTTAACTTCATAAAGCCAGTTGGACACATTCATCACTGTAACCTTGAGGGAGTCAGGGATCATTTCTGGTTAGCATCAAGTTAGTGTTGGTCAAACAGGTGTTTTGTCAAGGTTTTGAATTAAAAAAGAAGAAATTATTTGTGACATGTTACTTTAGAGGATAGCACCAGTACCTCATTAAGGCTTTCACTCTGGATTAACAGGAGATCTGGAGAACCTTAACATCCTGTCTCTTTTCCTTTAACTGTCAGGTCCATCTCTTACTATGACGACGTGGAAAAATCCAATCTACACTATTCTTTGAGACAGAGACTGTTCATTCTCATCCCATTGTCTTTTTAGCTCACCAAAAGGTCAGTGACTTGACCCATTGTGCATCATGTCCATTGAGCAGGCTATTAATGGAGAATGAGGGGGTCTGTTTGTTGGATTTGTCCCCTGGAGGTCCCATGTTGCTTTTGCTCCTTTGACTGAGTTGCTTGTCATTTCTTTGTTATCCCTTGTTCGAGCCAGCTGTATAATGGAGACAGAATACAGGTATTAATATTTTCAAAATGTACCCCTAACTCTGTCTGTCTGTCTGTCTGTCTGTCTGTCTGTCTGTCTGTCTGTCTGTCTGTCTGTCTGTCTGTCTGTCTGTCTGTCTATCTATCTATCTATCTATCTATCTATCTATCTATCTATCTATCTATCTATCTATCTATCTATCTGTCTATCTGTCTATCTGTCTATCTGTCTATCTGTCTATCTGTCTATCTGTCTATCTGTCTATCTATCTATCTGTCTATCTGTCTATCTGTCTGTCTGTCTGTCTGTCTGTCTGTCTCAAACTGAATTTAATTGTTCTCCACAAGAACACATTATTTATTTGAGTTTTTACCTCTGCTGTACAAATGTTTGTTTCTCATCACTCTCTTGTCCCTGATTTTTCCTTGCAGGAGAAGATCCAAGACATCTCTGAAGCACAGATGAAGGTAATGCAAAGTTTTAGCAAAGGTTTTGCAAGTCTTTTTGATTTTTAGTTGCAGTGTTGTAATTGCCAGGCAAATGTTTTAAATATCATTTACTCACCCACAACATTCCATGCTTCAAAAATTAGTTAATGTGTCAGTGAATTGGTTAATGCCACAAAATTAAAAAGTGTGTTTGCCGTTTTGTGTTTGCCAATGTTTAAATATATTTTCACCATGCAATTATTTGTTATTTCAAATGTTTATGTTGTCTATTTTTTAGTCTACACTATTTCACACTATTTTTGAGGGTTTGCACTCTTCAAAAGTCATTACAGAGTATGTCAGAGCTTGTGTTTTAAAGGGAAACAATTATGCAAAATTCAGTTTTATAAGGTCTGAACATCGATGTCAGCAGAGAAGATAGATAGAGTCTCAATAGACTCATAAAGTCACAAAGGACATTGTGGTTAAATTAAATTTTTCAAGGAAATGTCTCAAATATAAATTATAACTGTAATTAAACTAAACTATACCTGTTCTATCTCCATGCAGCGTATATTCTCTGGCCCTGTAGGGATCTTACAACAGTTCCCACATGAGAACCTGCACAGCGATTTATAGATTATCATGCTAACCAGTGAAGATAGTTAAGTCCACAACAACCACATAAGTTCATCATTAACCATTCGAAAATGATCTGTTGCATTCAACATGTGTTCACTTCTTCTTGAGTTTGTCCATCATTGTCGACTGTGGTTCGAACATATAAGGCTTAAATCCATTACTGGAAGTTTCAGTGCGTGAGACTGCCCTGTTTTGTTGTTGCCTGTATGCTAGAGCATGATTTCTTTTGGAAAGAGGGCTGGGAGCACCCGCTCATTTTACTTTAAAAGTTTTTTCCTCTTCCCCAAAGAGTGGCAATTTTAACATGGCATAAAAATGATCTCCGGCTATTATTAATACTAAAACTTCATATATACACTCTGGGGACATCAGAACTTTATTTTACATCTTTTAAAAGGGGCCATTATAGTTTCAAACAGACATTGGAATGAATAATTCATTGATACTGGGACACTGACAACGAGAGACTGTTCTCCTTGGCATCTCTTATTTTAATCTTAAAACTTGAATACATCATACCCGAGATATAGATTGAAAATGTTCTAATTATTTCTTAGAAACTTTTATTATGAACTATTAGAAAGTTAGGTAATACTTTAAAACAAGTATCCATTAGTTAACATGAAGTAACAATGAAAAATACTTCTAACACGTTTATCAGTCTTAGTTTTAATTGTAACATTTACTAATATATATTTAAAGTGAAAAGTTGTAGGCTTATCTGAAATATGATATTTAATTATTGATAATTATTTTGAAAATAATATTAAGAAAGGGAGAGTGGGACAAGTTGTCCCAACATATCTCAGTAGCTTTTGGGTCATTATGCAAACAGTGTACAAGTTAGCAGTGCTATAGATTTTGGTCTTAGCCTACAAATTAAGCTTTATTTGGCTTTAATGTAGCTCAAACAGTAGAGCGTGGCTCTTACAACATCAAGGTCATGGGTTTGATTCCCAGGGAAAGCAAGAACGTCAGATTAGAATGTCAATGTGTTTCTTGAATGCAAGTCGATTTGGATAAAAGCGTCTGCCAAATGCATAGATGTAAATGTTAATTGTATCCTCCTAATTGCATTTCCAATATTCTTTGTAATGACTTTTGGGTAAATAGGAGCGCATAATAGACACCAACAGACATTATGATCAAAGTCATAATGGAAAAAGTTGTACTGTGTTCTTAGTGTATTCTTCATTAAAAAAGTTATTGTGAGAGTTATCACGTTATACTTTCTTGCATACACAGTCTCTTCTTAATTGTTACTGTTGGTATGATTAGTAACACGTTGTAATAAGGTTCAGTTCATTTATGCCTTTTAGAAAGAAAAATGCCAATCAATTTAGGTTAATGCTAATTTATCCTTTATTTAACTACATTATGGTTCATTGTTAACTCATGAAAGGTTTGGGGAAAAAAGTTTGAAAAACAATATGTAGAAATTAACATTATCCAATTGTTAAATGTAGCTAAAGGTTAATCAGTTTTCCTGAGCAATACCATTGGAAATGCTCAATAGATTTTAGCCTTTGTTTAATGTATATGCATAAATTGATTTTCAAAAATAAACATACACAGAGAAATCAAAGGAATAAACAATTGTGACAGCTTGCCTGTCACAGTCTTACCGTGTTTGCTTTTTTCATTTGGTTTCAGTGATGTGAAATTGAGAACCCCTGGTCTGATTAAGGTGTGGGATTTAAAAGGCCAGTTCTCCAACCAGTGAGCGAGGAGGAGGGGGACTGGTTGAACTATGTTCTCTTGTCTTGTGTTTGCAGGAATGGGCTTGTGAGAGGTGCCCTTGGCTTTTAACCAGTTTTCCCATTGTGATCCTCGGCCTTTGTTTCCTCTATCCTCATGGCTTTTGTTGGACTTATAGGCATTTTAATGTTTCAGTTACTTGTATACTTGTATGTTAACTCCTAGAACCTTGTACATAAATTCATATTTTTGCACCTATCTTTTTGTGTTTGTCCTTTTTGTTACAGTTACGAGCTGAACTGTAACAAATCGGGGTCTCGTCCGGGATCTGAACCCAGGACCTCTCGCACCCAAACTCGGCTCGTAATGGTAACATTGCCCCATCCTAGTTTACATGGACAACTAAAAACTGCTTCAAATCAGATGTGATGGTGGTGGGGCCCTCAAGTGGTGCTGACGGTGTATGGCAGCGCTCACATTCACAGCACTGGGGAGGTTACTTTGTTTAGAATTAATATATTTGATGAGATCATATACATAAATCACAAGAAATAGATTCATTTATAGAAAACTTATTTTGACTGTACTTCAGATCATAATTCCCATTTGAGAATGGGAATTATGAATGGTTTAATACACCATTGAGATGCCATGGTCTATATTGTACTTGAATTTTCCCCTGCATTTTACTGCTCTGTCAAAACTGAAAATATCCAATTTAATTTATTTAATGGAGGCATTTAAATAGATCAATGTGCACTTAAAAATCATAATTTTATTACAGTGTAATTCAAAGTGTAAGTGGCCTACAGCTTAAGTGAACCATAATATGATTTGCAGTAGTTTAGTAAAATTGGTAAACACCCTGTATCTTTATATGGTTGATCCTTCTTCAAAGGAATATTTAAAGACAGAGCTTATATTTAGTTTGAATTAGATCTTAAACTAGAAAGCCCACTCTGTGGCACATACAGTACATTCAGACAACTTATTTACTGTTGTTTCAGGATTATGTTGGAATATTGCAATTTCTCAATTGTTAAAGAAAAATGACAAGAGGATGAGGTATTCATTTTCATGTCTGGTTTATTCTACAGAACTACAGAAGAGATCGTCACAGCAATCAGTTTTTAGAGAGATCCATCTAACTTTCCATCTTTCACTCCTCATCAGCCCCCTTCTGTTAGAAAGGAAAAGGGGGGAAATGGTAAAGGTAAGCTAATCCAGTTCAGAATGGATTATACTCTACACAGCTAACCGGCATGTTTTTTTTATTCATTAGCCAGACTTAAGTATCTAAATGCATTTCATCATTGTGTAGTCATTGATAATACTTGCTATTCATATCCTAAAGTCAAAAAGTTCCGATCTAGAGTTGCCCTATCAAGTCGACCTAACTATGACAATTTATTTGTGGATTTTCTGAGGTTTTTATTTTTGTCACCAAAATCACTTGTTTTAAATGTCTACTCATACCTTGGCTCCAGTATCACGGCTCTTGGCTCTCAGCTTGTTGACCTGAGATTCAGCAATATCAGCCCTTTCCTCGGCCTCATCCAGCTCATGCTGCAGCTTACGGAACTTGCCCAGATTGGAATTGGCTTGTTCTTCCTAAAGATTACACACAATAGAATTTTTGAAAAATTAAAGTTTACTGCAGAAATTATATCATATGATGGCACCATTGGGGGAAAATACTCACCGCCTCCTCAGAAGCTCTCTTGTAGGATTTAACCTTGAGCTGGAGTTTGTCCACCAGATCCTGAAGGCGAGCCAGATTCTTACGGTCTTCCTCAGTCTATGCGAAGAAAAAAACGTTTAGTATATGCAATATACATTTAAAAATGGCAAGAAAGCACTTTATGCATTTTCAATAAATAACATCATTTACATTACATTAATGCATTTGGCAGAAACTTTTATCCAAAGCGATTTACATTGCATTCAAAGAACACATTGAATCAGGGCTTGCTTTCCCTGGCATCAAACCCATGGCCATGGCGTTGTAAGCACCAATGCTCTACTGATTGAGGTACAGGAAAGCTACAAGCAGGAGCAAAATTGTTGGTAAGTAATATTGTTCCTACCTGGTAGGTGAGCTCTTTGATGCGTCTCTCATATTTTCGAATCCCCTTGACAGAGTCACTGGCCTTTCTCTGTTCAATCTCCACCTCACTTTCCAGTTCTCTCACCTAATAGATGTGTAACAATGTTAGTATGAAAGATTTTAATTGATTTTGAAGAAAATGCTGTAATTGCTCCTAAAAACATCAACAACTTACCCTGGCCTCCAGTTTCTGAACCTGCTTCTTTCCACCCTTCATGGCAATCTGCTCAGCTTCATCCAGACGGTGCTGCAGGTCCTTGATGGTCTGCTCCATGTTCTTCTTCATGCGCTCCAGATGAGCACTGGTGTCCTGCTCCTTCTTCAGCTCCTCTGCCATCATGGCAGCATCAGTGATGGCCTTCTTGGCTTTTTCCTCAGCATTCCTGCACTCCTGCACTGCCTCCTCAACCTCAGTCTGAAGCTGAGTATTATCTCCCTCCAGCTTCTTCTTCTGATTCAGCAGGCTGGTGTTCTGGACATGGAAGAGATTGACATTCATGTAGTCTCTAGTTAATATTGTGTACTACTATTGTGAGAGTTTAGAGGTTTTATTTGTGTTTGTGTCATACCTGAGAATGCAGGAGCTGAACTCTCTCACTGACATCCAGCAGTTCCTGCTCAGCCAGTTTCCTTCCTCTCTCAGTTTGTTCCACCAGGGATCTCAGTTCATCCAGTTCAGCCTGCAGCAGATTGTTGCGTCTCTCCACAATGGCGATGTTCTCTTTGAGATCATCGTTACCACGAAGAGCATCATCTAATTGCAGTTGAGCATCCTGCAAAGAACAAGTTTTACAAATGAAAAGACTGATGAACTGTGTTGGATTTCACCTAAGCATCATAACATCTTGATTTGAAGATTGGTCATACTTTGAGATGTCCATGAAGACCCTTGAGTTGCTTTTGGGCTTCTGATGCCTGTCTGTTAGCCTGACTGAGTTGAATCTCCATCTCATTGAGGTCTCCCTCCATCTTCTTCTTCAGTCTGAGAGCTTCATTCCTGCTACGAGTCTCTGATTCCAGTGAGCTTTGCAGGGTATCCACAATTCTCTGCTGGTTCCTCTTGGCCTGCTCCATCTCTTCATCTTTCTCTGTCAGCTTACGTTCAATATCAGCCTTGACCTGATTGAACTCCAGTTGAGCTCTAAGTATCTTACCTTCCTCGTGTTCAAGAGAGCCCTATGAAGAATAAAATGGGGGCTTATAATTATTGACATTTAAAGTTTTGTTTAGCCCTGTGTTTTAGTGGGCTAAGTGACCTCTCTTAAAATAAATTGGAATAATCAATTGCCTTAAGAAGAGCTTGATTTAAATCAAATATTTTTTGGGGGGAATGGTTGTTCTTTTACCTCAGCCTCCTCCAGAGCAGTCTGTATCTCTTGTTTCTCCTGTTCCAGTACTTTTCTAAGTTTCTCCAGCTCATGAATATTCTTCCCACTCTCACCAAGTTGCTCAGTGAGGTCAGAAATTTCCTCTGTGCAATAGAAAAAACATGTGAGCTCTCAAATGCAATTAATTAAGGTAATAGTTTGGAGTTGTAAAACTACTCTTACCTTGGAGATTCTTGTTCTCCCTCTTCATAGTCTCCAGGTGGTCCAATGACTCCTCATATGAGTTTTTCAGTTTAAAGAGTTCAGTACTCAGAGATCTAGCTTCTTTTTGGGCACTTTCCAGTTCAGTTTGGGACTCCTCATACTTCTGCTTCCATTCAGCCAGGACCTGGTTAAATGTAACAAAGCCAAAATGGCCAATGAGAGCTGTGGAGTTTTAGTCAAGTGGTTTTGTTATTAACCATACATGTCCAAATGGACCACATCCAAATTGAACTTTCTTTCCTTACTTTGTCAAAGTTTCTTTGCTTTTTATCCAGAGCAGCAGCAGCAGCATTGGATCTCTCCACATCCACCATGAGATCTTCAATCTCATTCTGCAGCCTGTGCTTGGTCTTCTCCAGAGAGGAGCATTTAGCATTAACAGCTTCCACAGCTTCTTCTGCATCTTGTAGACGCTGAGCAAGTTTCTTTCTGTAATAAAATACAAAATACAATGAAGATCTAAAGCAATACTCATTCAACTTTGTTTGAATGTATTGAATAGGGCACATAATATAGCAGAAAATTCAGAAAAGTGTCTCATCAATGAAGACCTAACTCTTCTAATATTTAGATATTGTTTGTTTCTTACTTAGCTTCCTCCAGCTCCTCAGTTCTCTGGATGGCATCAGTTTCATACTTGGTTCTCCACTGAGCCACCTCAGAGTTTGCCTTAGACATTCCACGCTGTAGCTCAGCCTTGGCTTCCTGCTCCTCCTCATATTGCTCCCTCAGTAGATCAGCATCATGACGAGCAGACTGAACTGCATGAGCCAGGGCATTCTTAGCCTGAAGATAAACAAAAACAAACATACATTTGAGGAAATATTGAGTGAACTTTTATGACTTCAGCAAAAAATTTAGATTTAGAAGGAGATTTTTAAAACCTTGACTTCCTCTTCCAGTTGTCTCTTGAGGTCCTCAATTTGCTGAGTGTAGGACTGCTTGCCTCTTGTTAACTGAGACACCAGGGAGTCTTTCTCTTCAAACTGTCTGGTAAGTTCACCTAAAATGTAATATTGTAAAATGTTAACTTTTTTCCAAGCGTCATTATGGTACAGTTGGTAATCTATCTCAACAATTTCTCAATGGTGTTCTTACCATTTTCAGTTTGCAGCTTGGCTTTTTGCATGGTGAAATCATTGATTGTACGCTGACCTTCCTCAGCCTTGGTTCTGTACTCACTCATCTGGTCTTCCAGAGTTCTGCACATTTTCTCCAGGTTTGTCTTGAGGATAAATTATATCATAATTGAATTAATTTCTTTGGCTGACAACATATTCATTATACTGTCAGCCTCATTTTTCTCACTCACCTTTGCCTTAACAAGCTGCTCCATATTGGAAACAACATCATCCAGTTCCAGTTTGAGTTCGCTCTTCTCTTTCTCCAGCTTCTGCTTTACTCTCTGGAGGTTGTCAATCTGCTCTCCTAGATCAGCCACACTGTCTGCATGCTTCTTCCTCAATGTAGCCGCGGTGGCCTCATGTTGCAGAGTGGCCTCTTCGAGATCTCTGCGCAGTTTTTGGAACTCAGCTTCACGTTTCTTGTTCATCTCAATCTGGGAAGCAGTGGCTCCACCAGCCTCCTCCAACCTCTCACTGATCTCCTCCAGTTCTCTGGACAGATCAGCTCTCTGTTTCTCAACTTTAGCACGAGCAGCTCTCTCAGCTTCCAGCTCTTCCTCAAGCTCTTCAATTCGGGCCTAGTAATGTGCATACAATCGAAATTAAGGTTAAAATTCCAAACTATATAATTGTCTATCTTAGTAAGAAATATATAGTTTACCTGCAACTCTTTCAGTTTTTTCTGTAGTTGGGACTCCAAAGCTTGTCCATCTTCAATCTTGCTGTTGAGCTGGCTTATTTCAAAGTCTTTTCTGCCAAATAAACAGGATGAACCATAAATGATAACATCCCATTTCAAATTAAAATATCAGGTAACACTTTACAATAAGGTT
This sequence comes from Rhodeus uyekii, assembly GCA_037043235.1. Lineage (NCBI taxonomy): Eukaryota > Metazoa > Chordata > Actinopteri > Cypriniformes > Acheilognathidae > Rhodeus > Rhodeus uyekii. The sequence goes on along the minus strand of JAWRVZ010000301.1, from coordinate 387,139 downwards.
CCATTATTTAAAGATAATTAATTAAATGGCAAAAATTAACAATAAACAATATATTTTTTTACTTTATTTACTAAACTTTGATTACATTAATGAAAAAGCTTTTCAGCCCATTTAATATTAACAGTATTAACAATTTTACATTTTTATTTTAATAATGTGTGTGTAAAGGTTTACATTTACAAAAGATTAATAAATGCATGGAACTATTTTTACTATCTTCATTATTAGTTCATTTTTAATTTTATAGTTAACTTAAGTCAAATGGAACTTTATTAACCAAATATCTTGTATTTTATATTTTATAATATGATATATGTTACTTCTTTAGCCGCTCCTCCATTTGCTGCTTATCATTTTCCAGATCCATCACATTTTCTTGAGTCAACTTCAAGTCACCCTCAAGCTTTCTTTTAGCTCTCTCAAGATCCATGCGAATTTTCTTTTCTTGTTCCAGAGAACCTTCAAGCTATATTTCATCCAAAAAACGTTGAAATAATTATGCAATTTCTTAAAAGAGCTTTTCATTTTAATTCTAATGTTATGTTTTCTGGCTCTTACATCATCCACTTGTTGCTCCAGTTTGGTTTTTGCTTTGGTGAGTGTGTTGACTTTGTCTTCCTCACTCTGAAGGTCATCCAGCGTTTGCTGATGGGCCTCCTGAAGAGCTTTCTTCTCCTTGGTCAGCTTAGCAATGATTTCATCCAAAGCTGCCATCTCCTCTGTCAGGTTTTTAACCTGTAGAAATGAGTCATTTTATCAACGCACTATTAGCACACCATTCTAGCATCACTAACAGGTTCAGTGATGAAAACTGACCTTGTTCTCAGTGGCATGTTTCTCTTTCTCCACTTTGGCTAGAGTGAGCTCAAGATCATCAATGTCCTTCTTGAGCTCAGAACATTCATCCTCCAACTTCCGTTTCTTTGCAGTCAGCTCAGAATTCATTTCTTCTTCATCCTCCAGTCTCTCAGTCATTTCTTTGACTTTGGCCTCAAGCTGGATCTTGCTCTTGATCAGACCCTCACATCTCTCCTCAGCATCTGTAAGATTATCTTGCTCCTATAGAAATGAAACAAAAATGGAAAACTTGTTTTGTTGTCTGACTTGTGACAATGTGAAAACTGTAGTTACAGTCCCATGTGAACTTACAGACTGCACTGCAAGCTGCAGGTCATTCTTCTCTTGGAGAAGAGAAACCATCTTTTCTTCAAGCTCCTTTCTGCGGGCTTCAGATTTGGCATAAGCCTCCTTCAACTTGGTGAATTCTTCTTTCATGTTGGCCATCTCTTTCTCAGTCTCTGCACTTTTCAGCAGAGGTTTGATCTTGAAGTAGAGCTTCATCCAGGGCCAATTCTTGACACCCATGAAGGCACGTACATTCCACTGGATCACCAACAAAGAATCTCTGTAGATATTAAATATGAATGTTCAGTCTTGCATTTTAAATGTACTTTTGAGAATATTTCAAAGACTGAAGTGCTCAAATCTAACCTTCTTTCCACAATTTTCTGGAATTCAACTCTTGATAGAAATCCGCGAGCTCTAGACTGAATTCCAGTTATAATAAGAGCAAGACGGTCATCTCGCATCTCTTCAAGAGTACCCAGAAGACCAGCCTTAAAAAAAACCTGAGTGGTGAAGAAGTTTTTGTCAAAAAGGGTGACAATAGAAAAGTAACTTTGGAAAAAGTTTATGTTAATATAAAAATACCTTAGTATGTCCTAACTTGTACTGATTGTGATCGATGTCCAGAGAGCCCAGAAGTTTTTCTGCACCCTTCTTGTTATCAATGAACTGTCCCTCAGGGATAGCAGCAGGATTTAGGATGCGATATCTACCAAAAACACACATTCAGATTTATTTTTGTGTGTGTTTGGTTTCATTTCTAGCAAATGCTTAAATTTGCGAACAGAAATTATTGGTGTCATACATACAATTATTTTACAAGACATGAAAGCCATTTGGTTTCATACTAACCGTTGTTTGAAATCTCCATACAGGATCCTGTTGGGGAATCCCTTTCTGCAGATCCTGATGCCCTCCAGCACACCGTTACAGCGCAGCTGGTGCATGACCAGAGGATTCTCCATCGCTCCAGGAGTCTTAGTCTCGTTGGGTATAAGGCAGCGCACAAAGTGAGGGTGAGTTGACCTTAAGTTGGTCATCAGCTTGTTCAAGTTCTCCTGTTGGTAGAGCACATAGGATTTATATTTATATTCAATAAATCCTTATGAGATGATATTGTTAAACTATTTCATACCCTATGAAGGGCTGACACAGTCTGGAAGGAAGAACCCTTCTTTTTGCTACCTTTGGCAGCCTTTCCTCCAGATTCCGCAGCTGTGAAATAAAGTATTTTCATATTATTGAACAATAAAATTTGTGCTAGTTACATTTTCATGTCACAGTTCAGTATTTACTTACCTGAGTCTGCACTGGCATAATTAGCAAACAGAATAGACAACAGCTTAAGAGTTGACTTCTGGAATAACCCTACAACTGTCTCATTGAGAGGGTCCTTGTTCTTCACCAGCCAGTTTGAAATATTGTAGTCAACAGTGCCAGCGTAGTGAACCAGGGAGAAATGCGCCTCTGGTTTACCCTTGACAATCCTGGGCTTCTGGAAATTTGGATTTTTCCCCATATGATTGTCATAAAGCTTAGCTTTGAATGTTGCATCACTGGCTTTTGGAAACATGCACTCCTCTTCAAGGATGGACATGATACCCATGGGCTACAAGGAATTATAGATTGTGACAGTCAATATATCAGTTTTCAATAAGAATTAAGATTGAAAATTATTATTGTTCCCTTCAAAGTATATCAACATAATATTCACCCACCTTCTCAATAAGCTCAATGCAAGCCTGCAAATCCATTCCAAAGTCAATAAACTCCCAGTCAATGCCCTCCTTCTTGTATTCCTCTTGCTCCAACACAAACATGTGGTGGTTGAAGAACTGCTGTAACTTCTCATTAGTGAAGTTGATGCACAGCTGCTCAAACGTGTTGAACTGCAGGTGGAATGTATTGTTGAATCACAATGGTCAAACAGGTTGCATTTGCCAGCTCGATTTGATCTTGAATAACAATAATCAGTTGATTTCAGCTTACATCAAAGATCTCAAATCCAGCAATGTCCAGCACACCAATGAAGTACTGGCGAGGCTGTTTGGTGTCCAGGGATTGGTTGATTCTCACAACCATCCAAAGGAACATCTTCTCATACACTGACTTTGCCAGAGCACCAATAGAGTAATACACCTGATAAAGAAAAGTTTCAGTTTTGCAAAATTTGACACATTTCAAACTAGTTAGTGATTTTTCAGAGATATGGACGATTTTGTCAGCATGTCTTGGAAAGTGAACTTGTTGTGCTGAAAACTTTAATACTCGTTAAATTATTATTTGCATTCATTACCTGCTGCACACTTTGTCCCTTGGTGACCCACTCATTTCCGACTTTGACTCTTGGGTGGCACAAACCCTTGATCAAGTCAGCTGAATTCAGGCCCATCAGGTATGAGACTTTATCAGCATCTACATGTTAAAAAAGATTAAAGAGCTACGACTCTGTAAACAATGTATCATAGCTTTTTTCTTTATGAAGTTGAGATTCCAAGTTCTACTGACCCTCAGTCCCATCTGCCTCGGCCTGTTCCTCTCTTTGCTTCTGCTTGAATTTCATGTTGCCATAATGCATAACGGCACCAGTCAACTTGTAGATGCTGTTCTTCTCTTCATTAGTGAAACCCAACACATCGAACGCTTCCTACAGCAAAAGAAGAGCATCCAAAAGTTCATATTAAACTTTGCAAGTACATAACAAACTTTCTTTACACTTTTTATAGCATAGGCTGGTCGAGAGATTCAATTATTCTGTTTGAATTCATTCAAATCCTGAATTACTTAATTTGTACATTTATGCAATTGACAGACGCTTTTATCCAAAGCGACTTGCATTGCATTTAATATTTTATCACACATTTAATTAGTTGGGATCCCTGGGATTGAACCCATGACCTTGTAAACACCAATGTTCTAGTGATTGAGCTACAGGAAAGCTTAATTCCTTCTGTTTTCACGCTGTTCTTTTCCTCACACAATCACATGGCTTCAGAATAAGTTCTCTGGACCTTAAATTGTGCTTTTTATACTTATACTGACACATATGTTGAGCAAACACTCACATCAGTGGCCATCAGCTCGTCACCATCATTAATAGAAGCCACTTGTGTCTCTCCTTGGGAGATGAAGGCGTAGTCAAATGGGTTGTTGGTGATGAGTAGCATCTCTAAGGAGAAATGTGACCATGGATATCAGAAAGGACTTTTCTAATTAGAGATGACTATGTTAATAGATATGATGGGTAATTTTACCCAGCAGTTCTGGTCTTCTCTGGGACAGAATCTGATAGAAGATGTGATAGTCTCTCTCAGCCTTGAGCTGAAAGGTGACACGAGACTTCTCCAGTAGATCTAAATGTATTGATAAATTTATGAATATCAAAAAGACACACAGTTCATCAATGTGTGTATTGATGAACTGGGTACTTACAAGTCTCAATGTCAGCAGAAGATAACTTTCCACTGACGCCAAAATGGATACGGATAAATTTGCCCTTTAAATAAAGCAAAACATAACATGCTCATGTAACACATTATGGAAACCAATAGAGAATAACAACACCCATGTAAATCCCACTCACAAATCTGGAGGAGTTGTCATTTCTGATAGTCTTGGCATTGCCGAAAGCCTCCAGAGCAGGATTACACTGGATGATTTGATCCTCTAGAGTTCCCTGTGAATCACATTTTTACAATAAGTTTATAAAAACATTTGTTTTAACTACTTTTCAGTTAAAAGCCATGCCCATTTTTACATTATGTAGGCTTGTAATGATAATAATATTTTTACATTTCTGCATTTATCAGATGCTTTTATCCAAAGGTCCTTGTATTGCATTCAAGAAACACTGACATTTTAATTAGTTCTTGCTGTCCCTGGGAATAAAACCCATGGCCCAACACCTTGCACCAAAGCACCATCACTCTACAGGAAAGCCTTTGCTTACAATAAAATATAATATGGTACAAGCAAGAGAGTCTCAAATTGTGACAGTTTGACTCCATTATTGACAATATGAAGACATCATTAATTTAGTATGCTATGCTATGTAGTAGGTACGTTCATTCATCCATAATGAATAGTTAGCGTCATTTGAATGAATAGTTTAGTTTTGCGGACTGTATTCCCCAAATTACCACCAGCATGTGGACATTCCCACCCGTGATAAAAACACTCTTGACCATGTCTACAGCAACATACTGGTGCATACAGGGCTGCACCCCGCCCCCACTTCGGACACCTAGGCCACATCTCTTTGTTCCTGTACCCTTCTTACAGACAAAGACTGAAACAAGCACACCCTGTCACCAAACAGATTAAACTCTGGACCCCGGAAAGCGAGATCACCCTGCAGGACTGTTTTGCTCTGACAGACTGGGATGTGTTTAAAGCTGCAGCCACTGTTCCGTCAGTGTACAGGATTATGCTGAGTATGTGACTGGGTACATCAGCACTTGTGTTGATAACATCGTGCCCACCATACAAATCAGGAAGTTTTCCAAACAGAAGCCCTGGATAAACAGTCAGGTTTGTCACATGCTGCATGCCTACTTTCTTGCATTTAGATCAGGCAATGAAACAGAGTACAAAGCTGCGAAGTATGGACTAAGAAAAGCCATCACAGCGGCCAAGAGGCAGTACAGAGAGAAGCTGGACAGCTTCTATTCTACTGCTGATTTAGGGCCTGCAGCACATCACGGACTACAAGATCACCATTGACCCCCTGCACTATGCCTACCGGCCCAACAGGTACACCTCGGATGCCAGATAGCTGCTGCTGTCCACTATTCCCTCTCACATCTGGAATACAAGGACTCATACCTACGGATACTCTTCATTGATTACAGCTCCGCCTTCAACACGGTCATCCCACACAAACTCGCCCACAAGCTGTCCATACTTGGTCTGCACCCCACCCTCTGAGACTGGCTCCTAAATTTCCTGACTGGCAGGCCTCAGTCTATCAGGATAGGTAATAGGACTTCAGCCAGCACCATGACAAACATTGGCACACCACAAGGCTGTGTACTCAGCCCCATCCTCTACTCCCTGTACACCCTCGACTGTGTCGCCTCCCACAAGGACAACTTCATTCTGAAGTTCGCGGACGACACCGCAGTGATAGGACACATCGCTGGCAGTGATGAGGCAGCTTACAGGAGGGAGGTGGCCAGACTGGTGTCTGGTGCCAAGAAAACAACCTCACCCTCAACACGGACAAGACAAAGGAAATGATTGCGGACATGAGGAAGGAGAAGAGAAAGCCTCAGCCACTGTTCATCTGGGAGCTTGAAGTGGAGAGGGTGAGCAACTTTAAATACCTGAGTGTCCACATCAATGAGGACCTCACATGGACACCTCACATCACGCAGCTGGTCAAGAAGGCTCAACAGCGGCTGTATTTTCTGAGGAGGCTAAGGAAGTTTGGCTTGTCGCCTAAGATCCTCCGCAACTTCTACAGCTGCACCATCGAGAGTGTCCTGGACAGCTGCATCACTGTGTGGTACGGCAGCACTTCTGTCATGGACCGCAAACGCCTGCAGAGAGTGGTGAAGACTGCGCAGAAGATCACCAGGACTCCACTGCCCTCTCTGCAAAACATCTACCACCACAGAGTCCACAGAAGTGCTGCCTCCATCATCAAAGACCCCTCCCACCCTCAACATGGTCTGTTCACACTTCTACCCTCAGGACAGAGGTACAGAAGTGTGAAATGCATGACTGCCAGACTGAAGAACTATTTCTTCCCTCTGCTATAAGACTCCTAAACAGCGGATTGGAGTCTACAATCACAATCATAACATCACATGGACAATTGTTTACATACTGCACTACCTCACTTTACACTACCAGAATTGCACAACCTCACTTCATTACTTTATTACCTTACTCTTTTGCTCTTTTTATTTCTTTGCTCTTTTTATTATTATATATTTATCTTATTTTATTCTTACTTGTGACATTTATTGTGCAAAGTAAGAATTTCATTATACAGGGAAACATGCTTTCTCTCTGTGCACATGACAATACACACTTTGAATCTTGAATGAATCCATAAAGTTTTTTGTGAATCAAGCACCTTTTTCTCCATTGATGGATCCTTCTTGCCGGTTGTTACTGCTGCAATGCTCGCAAAGTACTGGATTACTCTTTTAGTATTCACAGTCTTTCCAGCACCGGATTCTCCACTTAGGATAAAAACAGTTCATTAAAATGCAGAATAGAAATACAATTTTGGTGAAGGGAGGAATATTATGCTACATCATTATATGTATTACGTACGTGATCAGGACGGACTGGTTTTCTCTGTCTGTGAGGGGGGAACAAAGCATAAACTTAGCATTTGAAATTGCAGTAGACATCTATAAAAAAAAATACTTCAAGTAAGATCATCACCTGACAGCATGTACTGGTAGGCATTATCTGAGATGGAGAAGATGTGAGGAGGAGCCTCAGTTCGTTTCTTTCCTCTATAGGCATTGACAACCTCCTGGTTGTACACCGGCAGCCACTTGTAGGGATTGACAGTGACACAGAAGAGCCCAGAGTAGGTCTGAAAGAGATTCACAGAAGGTTTAGATCTGCTCATGCAAGAGAAAGAGAATGTGTGAGTGTTTAAAGACTCGACTCACGTAGATCATCCAGGCTGCGTAACGCTCTTTGAGGTTAAACAGCACAGCGGGCTCGTGCAGGAAGGTGAACATCGCCATGTCCTCAATTTTATCAAACTTTGGCGGGTTCTGAGGGTGAACGTCAGCCTCCTTCACAGTTACTGTCTGTGGATAACACAAAAATGTTTGACTCTCACGCTGTGCTTCTGTCTACAATCTACAACAATGCAGAGATTAGATCTTACCTTCCCAAATTCAGTGTCAACAGTGACTTTGTCACCGTCTCTACTGGTGATGGAGGCTTTGACGTACTCAACCGCAGGGTCGGGCACAAAGCATTCTTTCTTCATGTCGAAGGGGCGAGTTTGGGCCTCCAGACGCTCCTTGTCTGACTTTCGTAAGAACGGAGCAGCTGGCCCGAACTCTGCCATCACAGCATCCCCCATCTTTCAGTCCGACTGAGGGATAGGTGACATGATTGAATAAAATATATACAATATTTCAAATTATTTGTTGGTCTATCCAACAAAAATAAAATATTGCATAAACATACATAAACACATATGTAAATGTTGAACTGAAAACATGCCTTACCAGACGAAATCCAAACCCAAGAAAGTCCAAGTTCTTTCAATGAAACAGAAACACAATTAATCATAAATCTTCTTGTTAGTCATCTTATTCTATTGTTCAGTCTTTATGAACAATTCAATCTAAATTATATGTGCTCTTACCTTCAGATGGTACAATGATGTGAGCTTGCAACGCTGTGCTGTAACGTATCTCTTTATTTAAAGGCACAATGACTGTGACGTTGACCATCTGTATTTGGTCCGGGTCACTTGTGTGCGTAACTCTTTTTGGGTGCCTGAAAAAATGTTTGTGTGAGTCACAGTAGTTTAGCATGTGTGGCGGTAGTGCAAACAGATCAGAGAAGATCTAAATCACAATGGTGCTATTTTTGTCCCATATGTTTAATCGTGTTTGTTAAAGATCTTCACTAAAGTTTTTTATACTGAAATATATACCTTTACTTTCATATTTTGTAGTTAGTTTCATCCAAATTCATATTATGTTTTTTTATGTAACTAAAGCATAGAGTTGGAGACTTGTATACAATCTGTTTTAAGCATAGTTAAACATACACATAAACTTTTCTCAATAAAATTGCACAAAACTTAATTGGCAGTTAGATTCCACCAATAATGAGCTATGATGCTTTTCTGGAACTGTGCGTCAATTTCTTTCCTTACAGAGAGACAGGCATGCACTGGGAATTTCACAGGTTTATCTTTGTGCTCAAGGATAAAGACAAGGTAACAATGACTCACGAGCAAGACGGCTGTCACAGAACAGTACAATTGTTAATAGACAGCTGAAGCGGCACCAATGAATATCTGCACTTGCGACCTTTTGTTCTCGCCTAATGAAGAGACAGCTGTTCTTGCTCTTGTTTGTTGCTATGACCTTTCTTGATTTCCCAATACTATAGACATCATTTGTGTTTTACAAGTTGCATTAAGTAATAAACTTGATATAACTGTAAAACACAAATGATGGATATGAACAACAGCTTCATTGATGGTCATTCATGTTCACCCCATTTCTTCCAAATGTTTTTCCAGCATTTTAAAAAAGTTACCAAAAAAATGCATTAAATGTATTCTGTAAGATACAAAATGCAATTTACATATATTTTGAATACATTACAGCAGTGTTAGTGTTTCTGTGCATCAGTTAACATGAAGGTTCTTATTCTTAGAGTAATGTAACGTCAACTAGTCGATGGTTTGCAGCCATCGACCTCACTTTTGAGTTTTCCACCCACACCACCCTTCCCCTATCAAGGAGATGGGCGTTCGCATCCTGAACTCTCGACAACTGGCTTGTTTTGGCCCAGTCTAGGGATCGGTTGTGAAAGCACAGGGACTTGGTGCTCAGGCACCTCAATCATTTGGGGCTTCGGGTTGACTGGGAAAAGTCTCTTTTCTCGGTCTGCAGTTGAACTCGGTCACAATGTCAGCACGTCTCACCATTGAACGTATTCAGTCAGTGTTGAACTGCCTGAAAATGTTTAGGAAGAAAACAGTGGTCCCTCCGAAACAATTTCAGAGGCTCCCGGGACATATTAGGCATACCCAGCCACTGCAACGCTGCTCGGATTGGTGCATATGAGACCACTTCAACACGTATTCCTTCTTAACAGAAAGAAAATGTCGAGCAGGTCAAACTAACTGTCTTAGCCCCAGATCTGTTTCCAAACAGTGTTAATGTATTATCAGCTCTACAGGATTGATATACTGACGAGTCGTCATTCAAGATCTTTTGTGGTTTCTGGCCTGCCTTGACCTCCCGTCCCTCAGTTATTCTGCACTCTCTCAACAAGCACCTTACTTAGTCTTTGCACTTGGACAGTCTATTCTAGGCGTCTCATCCTTTACTGAGCCTCATTCTCACCTGTCTGTTAACTCTAGTTTATCAACACTCAGGAGAAAGAATGGAAGAAATGAGGACAGCCTTATGTCTAATAAAGTTTGTAATCAGAGCCTCCTTTTGTCACTGGGTGAACTAAAATGGTCTTGCATCTGTTGGGTTAAATAGAAATCCATTGTGTCTCTACTTTCTGTCTTCTGCTTCAGAGCATGCAGCTAGTTTTGGTACTAAAAATTTGATTCAAAAACTAGAGCTTGTGTAATTCTTAAGCATTAAACATTAATGATACAGATCTAAACATTGTATTATCTTTCCCGTAGCTCAGTCACTAGAGCATTGGTGTTTACAACGTCAAGGTCATGGGTTCGATCCCAAGGAAAGCAAGAACTGGTTGAGTGTAATGTAAGTCGCTTTGGATAAAAGCATCTGCCAAATGTACTAAATAATGCTTTTTGTTGTTCTATAAAATGCACTTTGAGCAGTAAGTGTTTTCTAAATCTGCCGCATCACGTGCCCTGGCTAAAGTTTGATGGATGGCCCCAATATGCTTCAAACCACTGAATCACATAACATGCTTGAAGTCTGTTGCTGTCCCTCAGAGAACTGACCGAGGGGCCATACCCTTCAAGTTGTCTTGTTTACATGGCATTGTTTCCTTTGCTTTAGCCTTGAGGACAAAGATAACCTGTTCAATTCCTTTGTGGGCCTCTTTGATGGAAGAGATCTGTTAGGGTGGTTTGACCTATTACATGACATAATCCCTCCTCAATGCTATGCTTGATAGATTGTTTAACCACCTTGATCTTTCAAAAGTACTGGATGTGCTAAGTTTATGGCGCTCTTAATATAGCACAAGTGTTAAAGTTGCCCTACTTTTTTCTTTAAGTGTTTGTTAACCTCCTCCTTCCCGACTCCTCCTTCACGTAACACGTCTGTTGGAGCCACTGCATCTTCTTGAGTAACAGCAGGCACTTTCACATCTCTCCTACTCATTGACTAGTTCTGTTCACTCATTCTGAAACACATTTGCTAGTTGTATTTCCATTTGCGACCTTTCGAAAAGGTAAGTCAAGTTATCTACATTCGTATTTGATTGTGGTTTTGTTACATGTATGTTAAGGGCCTGTTCTGACCTTATTTCTGCTACAAGTACTTCCATTTTGGGGGGACAATTGTGGATTCCATTATGTCCTTCATTGCAAACATTTGTACTTGGCTATTAATGTTTTTATCTACATTAACCAGTACACCTAATCTTACAAAACCTTATCTGACAATCACATGTTATTTGCACTAGTGACAATGACAACTTAGTTTTAAAATAACACAATGTGGCACAAGTTTAGTTTGCACGTTTTCTTTATTCTATTGATATAGAGACTAATGGATTCAAAGCATCACACAAGATTTGGAGAGATGGGAGAGCTTCATTCCTCATCGTGTCCTTTCTGTTCAAAGGAGAGAAAACACAAAGACGTAAGATTCATTTATATTCATGGATAAAATGTATTATATTTTCTAACAAGAAAATTATTTCCTTGCAAACTTTGATTGCAAAGTAAGAAAATGGAGTTCCATTAGCTCTGCTTTTCAAGACTTTTTCAAGCAACAGCATATTATCTTACGGTTTGTGGTTACTTAGTACCTAGTTACTTAGTAACCACAAAGTTACTTTAAATTTGTATAGTTAATATTAATGTAACACTATGTACCACAGCAACCAAGTCATATAACATTTATTTGTGAACAACAAATACTTGCCTTGGCTCCAGTATCACGGCTCTTGGCTCTCAGCTTGTTGACCTGAGATTCAGCAATATCAGCTCTTTCCTCGGCTTCATCCAGCTCATGCTGCAGCTTACGGAACTTGCCCAGATTGGAATTGGCTTGTTCCTCCTGTAAAAAAAGGATATTTTCTCAAGCAATTCCATGCCATGAAATAAAATCACATTTTTATTTAATTTAGTATTTCAAAAATAAATACTAAACCTGTCCTAATTGAAAGAAAACCATTTTTAAAAGACTGCTCATTTTTTACCTGGAACACCAGAGTTGTTATAGGAAGTTATTATGGGGTTTTCAGCACAGCGTAGTAATTTAAACTGGTTAGATGCAAACATTTTTATTGAAATTATTTTGAACGTACCGCCTCCTCAGCAGATCTCTTGTAGGATTTGACCTTCAGCTGGAGTTTGTCCACCAGATCCTGAAGACGTGCCAGATTCTTACGGTCCTCCTCAGTCTGCATATAAAGTTATTGTTGTGGAATAACTGAATACATGTAATGCCATTACATTATCTGGATACATAAATCTGGGAACATTTGGTTAAAAAATGGGAATGCTATCAGGATTACAATGGTTTCCCTTAAAAAAAGATATTTGTATATAAAAATACAATTAGTTGCGGGTGGGTGAGAGATAAACCATTAATGTGTGGATTTCATTGAAGACAAGGTAATTTCACAGTAAAATTCAACAAATTAACATCACTCTATTACTTTACACTATTTTACTTTTACTAGCCAATCAAGAAAACATGCCTAGAGCACCTTCTAATGGTCATGATATAAAGCACAGGGGAAAAAACTACGTTCTAAAAATATACACAAGCTTAACAGAACTTAATCTGAAGGAATGTTTTCCAACATAATGATGGAAATAGTATGTTTTACAGCTTATTATGTCATCAGGCATTAATTTGCATTAAACTACGCAGCTGTGGGGTTCACTTGTTTAAGCAGCAATAGAGGGAAAACAGATCCAAGAGAAATTTTGAAAAAGAAGAATTAAAAAAGAAAAGAAAATTACTGTGCGTTTTAATGAAAATTTTAACCAGGAATCGAATCAAGTGCTTGGTACGTGATATGTAAACAGTAATGTATGCATTTGACAGTAAACTCATGAATTTTAGATCTAGCCTTTGCTTGGAATCAGTGCATTTAATTTCTTGAGTGTTTCTGTGAAACAGGGACAGTTTATGTTTTAAGGAAATAAAGCCTGTGTTTAGGCTATTAAGAAAATGCAATTTTGTCAAAGAACTTTTACCTTAAGCAGATGTTACCTAAATGTTCATTTAAAAGCAGTCAAATTCAGTGTGATATTTTACCATATCATCACACTTAACACTTGTGACGGTCAGTGTGCGAACATCTAAATCAGAGAAAATCATAGGTTGGAGTGGCGATTGACTGATTTATGGTAACAGCAGATTCGGTTGATGTTAAAACTGCTCTCTTCATCTCTGATTGACAGCCGAACATTGCCAGTCATGACTCACGTGAGTCAGCTACTGGTGCACGGCAATAATTTTTTCTAAATATTGCTTTTTACTTGACTTTATTTACATACTGTATGTGACCTTGAAATAATCTAAAAGAAATCAGTTTAAATTACTTTTATTTTGTGGTGCTTGGATTACGCTACTGAATACTGAAGTTATTTTTTGAACTGTAAGGGAATACATTTCTAAAGTAGCTGTAGTCATATATAGATCATTAATTGACTCAATCACAATATATGTTGTTTTTAAAATCTTTCCATGAATAAAAACAAATTTTTGTCAAAGAAAGTGACCTGGTAGGTGAGCTCCTTGATGCGTCTCTCATATTTACGGACTCCTTTCACAGATTCGCTCGCCTTTCTCTGTTCAATCTCCACCTCACTTTCCAGCTCTCTCACCTAGAAAAAAACATGATTTCAAAAACAAATTCTTAACCTCATGAATAGCAAAAAACAAAGAAATTGCATTAACAATGTCTGACTTGCTGAGTTTCAGCAACTTACCCTGGCCTCCAGTTTCTGGACCTGCTTCTTGCCACCCTTCATGGCGATCTGCTCAGCTTCATCCAGACGGTGCTGCAGGTCCTTGATGGTCTGCTCCATGTTCTTCTTCATGCGCTCCAGATGAGCACTGGTGTCCTGCTCCTTCTTCAGCTCCTCTGCCATCATGGCAGCATCAGTGATGGCCTTCTTGGCTTTTTCCTCAGCATTCCTGCACTCCTGCACTGCCTCCTCAACCTCAGTCTGAAGCTGAGTATTATCTCCCTCCAGCTTCTTCTTCTGATTCAGCAGGCTGGTGTTCTGGACATGGAAGAGATTGACATTCATGTAGTCTCTAGTTGATATTGTGTACTACTATTGTGAGAGTTTAGAGGTTTTATTTGTGTTTGTGTCATACCTGAGAATGCAGGAGCTGAACTCTCTCACTGACATCCAGCAGTTCCTGCTCAGCCAGTTTCCTTCCTCTCTCAGTTTGTTCCACCAGGGATCTCAGTTCATCCAGTTCAGCCTGCAGCAGATTGTTGCGTCTCTCCACAATGGCAATGTTCTCTTTGAGATCATCGTTACCACGAAGAGCGTCATCTAATTGCAGTTGAGCATCCTGCAAAGAACAAGATTTACAAATGAAAAGACTGAAGCACTGTGTTGGATTTCACCTAAGCATCATAACATCTTGATTTGAAGATTTGTCATACTTTGAGATGTCCATGAAGACCCTTGAGTTGCTTCTGGGCTTCTGATGCCTGTCTGTTAGCCTGACTGAGCTGAATCTCCATCTCATTGAGGTCTCCCTCCATCTTCTTCTTCAGTCTGAGAGCTTCATTCCTGCTGCGAGTCTCTGATTCCAGTGAGCTTTGCAGGTTATCCACAATTCTCTGCTGGTTTCTCTTGGCCTGCTCCATCTCTTCGTCTTTCTCTGTCAGCTTACGTTCAATATCAGCCTTGACCTGATTGAACTCCAGCTGAGCTCTCAGGATCTTACCTTCCTCGTGTTCAAGAGAGCCCTATGAAGAGTAAAATGGGTTTATGGTGTTTTTGAGATTTAAAGTTTTGTTTAGCTCTGTGTTTTTGGTGTGGGAAGTGAGGTCCCTTAAAAATAACTTGATTTAAACTAAAGAGTTTTCAAATTAATAATGTTTATTATTAATAATTAATGTTTGGGGGGGGGGATGTTTGCTGTTTTTTTTTTTTTTACCTCAGCTTCCTCCAGAGCAGTTTGTATCTCTTGTTTCTCCTGTTCTAGTTGTTTCCTAAGTTTCTCCAGCTCATGGATACTCTTCCCACTCTCACCAAGTTGCTCAGTGAGGTCAGAAATTTCCTCTGTGCAATAAAAGTAACATGTGAGCTCACAAATAGAAAAAAGTAATTAAAGTAATAGCTTGGAGTTGTAAAACCACTCTTACCTTGGAGATTCTTGTTCTCCCTCTTCATAGTCTCCAGATGGTCCAATGACTCCTCATATGAGTTTTTTAGTTTAAAGAGTTCAGTGCTCTGAGATCTAGCTTCTTTTTGGGCACTTTCCAGTTCAGTTTGGGACTCCTCATATTTCTGCTTCCACTCAGCCAGGACCTGGTTAAATGCAACAAGGCCAAAATGGTCAATGATAGCAGAGCCAAGCGGTTTTATTGCAAAGAATAGAAAATAAAGTACTAGACCTTATACATACTTAGAAACATACTTATGTATGTAACCCTAGTTCTTGGAACCCAGGAACTAGGGTTACATGCATAAGTATGTTTCTAAGTATGTATAAGGTCTAGTACTTTATTTTATTTATTTAGTGGTCTTCTGTGTTGAAACGCTTTGGGAACGCTTTAGTGTATTGTGAAGCACTATCAAACTATCATGAGTGAATGCATGTTGCGAAAGATTACGTCGTGAACCAGGAGCATAAGGGTGTGCCATGAACTGAAAGCGGAAGCTTGAAAGTGTCTGAAGACGGCGGCAGGCTCGTAGGAGATGTGACAGAAGACATAGTCTCAGTTTACATACGTAACCCGAGACATTCCCTTTCAAGGGAACTCGTGCTGCATTGACACACTTTGGGAACAAGAATATAAATGCCACCACAGTGACGAGGGCCTGGCAAGTGAAATGTAGCTCACTACGATAACACCTGCATTCCCGGAGCGGAAAGGTAAAGGTTTGTGGGGATAATCACACCAGCTTACTGGTGGAGAGGAGACAGAGCAATGAAATCAATCAGTGTATATGGGGATGATTAGGAGGCCGTGATGGACCAAGGCCAAATGGGAAAATTTGGCCAGGATGCCGGGGTTGAACCCCTGCTCTTCACGAAGGACATCCTGGGATTTATAACGACCACAGAGAGTCAGGACCTGGGTTTTAACGTCTCATCCAAAGGATGGTGCTTGTTACAGTACAGTGTCCCTGACACTATACTGGGGCATTAGGACCCAAACAGACCACAGGGGGACCACCCCCTGCTGGCCTCACTAACACCCCTTCCAAAGGGGAAAGGGCTTGAAGATCTCCAATTCTCTTTATGGAAGATATAGCAAGAAGAAACAGAGATTTGCAAAGTTAGAAATTTGATAGGAATGTCCTAGATGGGTTTAAAGGGGGCCTGGGACAAGCCATGGAGCACCAGAGACAGGTCCCAGGCTGGAACCCTGTTGTGTACTGCTTCCCTCAGCCTCAAGGTGCCATTTAAATAGAGGCTCTCTCTCTATAGATGTACTGCCCAGAGGTACGTGGTAAGCAGCTATAGTAGCCCTTTAAACCTTCAAGGTACAAGGGGAAATGCCTGCAGTGAATCTGTCTTGCACAAACTCTAACACAGAACTCTAAACTCTAAACTCTAACACACGGTTCCAATCTGGCAGGTAACTGAACACCTTGGAGCAGAGCGATTGGGGATCGTAGCCTCTGCCACGTCTGAACCATAGTGTCCAAAAGGAGCTGGATAATAATAGTATAATAATAATTCATTACATTTATATAGCGCTTTATCAAAGTCTCCCAAAGCGCTTACATGGACGGGGGGAATATCCTCAACCGCCACTAGGGTGCAGCATCCACCTGGATGATGCGACGGCAGCCATATTGTGCCAGAACGCTCACCACACACCAGCTTTATTGGTGGAGAGGAGACAGAGTGATTAAGCAATCAGAGAAAGGGGATGGTTAGGAAGCCATGATGGACAAATTTGGCCAGGATGCCAGGGTTACACCCCTACTCTTGCGAAAGACATCCTGGCATTTTTAATGACCACAGAGAGTCAGGACCTCGGTTTAACGTCTCATCCGAAAGACTGTGCTCTTTGCAGTACAGTGTCCCCGACACTAAACTGGGGCAGTAGGACCCACATAGATCAGTGGGTGAGCACCCCCTGCTGGCTTCCTAACACCACTTCCAGCAGCAATCAAGTCAGTCTCCCATCCAGGAAAATGACCACGCACAGCCCGGCTTAACTGTCGTGGGCAACCAGTCGTAGGCTACAGGGTGACATTGCTGCCGGCAAAGTGATAAGTGAGGGATAAGTGAGGGATAAGTGAGGGAGAACCAAAGTGAACAGTGAGACGTCTCTCGAGACACAAACAGATCTGCTCCACCACCTCTGGGTGGAGTATCCATTCCCCAGGCCTCACCTCATGCCTTAACAGGATGTCTGCTCCCAAGTTTTGGGGGCCCAGAGATGTAAATCGCCCACAGAGAAAGCGGGAAAACTTGTAAAGCAGGAGCAAGTGCAGACCCTCTTGATGATTTATATATGAGACCACCAATGTGTTGTCTGTCTGGACATCAACATGATGTCCCCTGAGATCTAAGAGCAATGCTTGAAGCTCTAACCAGACTGCCATCATCTCTAGCAGATTTATGTGCCAGGAGAAACATTGTACGCTCCACAGACCTTGAGCTGAGCAATTCTTCAGGATCGCCTCCAACTCATGAGAGAGGCATCGGTTGACAGCAGCATGCGATGACAGAGCGCTCCCATTACTGGCCCTTGTGACAGAAACCAGGGTTTCTTTCACATATCTATGGTGCATAGGCATCGCCTTGTGTGGAAGGGGTTGCCCCTCAGGAAAAAGCCTCTGGTTTTGAGCACCACTGCATGGGCCTCATGTGAAGCAGCCCAAATGGGATTACATTGGCACCTGATGCCATGAAACACTCCCTGGAAGACATTGAGCGACTGGCCTAGCTTGATGCTCTTGACTGTAGATAGGATGGCATCAATGCACATGGGTGAAAGCAGGGCTGACATCGACACCAAATTCCAAACAACACCTAAGAAAGTAGTTCTCTCTAGAGCAGGGGTGGGCAAACTACGGCCCATTGGCCAAATCCGGCCCGTTGGGCTTTTAGATCCGGCCCACCGAACTTGAATATCTCCTTCATTTTACATTTCCCTGTGACGTCATTCTGTCGCGACTGCAAGCGACAGTGATGCTGAAGCTTTGGTGGAGAGTAGGCGCGCCCCGTCAACAATCGTGTATCACGCTCACCCCCCCGTCAACAATCGCGGCGCGCACTCACACCGCCCCAGTCAACAATTGCGGCGCGCTAATCCCCAGTCAACAATCGCGGCGCGCACCCCCGCCCCCCCACAACAACAATCACGCATCACGCTCACCCCGGTACCTCTGTCAATTTTAAGAAACCAATGTGGCCCGCAAGACAAATAGTTTGCCCACCCCTGCTCTAGAGGATAAAACACTCTTCTTCAAGTTCAGTCACAATTCCTTTATGTCTGTGAGAATGTCACCTCAATAC
The DNA here is from genome assembly GCA_037043235.1 of Rhodeus uyekii. NCBI lineage: Eukaryota > Metazoa > Chordata > Actinopteri > Cypriniformes > Acheilognathidae > Rhodeus > Rhodeus uyekii. Next base: position 368,444 of record JAWRVZ010000301.1, on the reverse strand, counting down.
TGAACCACTAACTGCCGTGACTGAGTGAGTATCAACTAATCTTCAATGTAATTCAGAACATAGATACACTGCGTCCATACACTTGGTGAAGGTGCGGGGTGAAAGAACTAGACTGAATTGAAGAACCCAATACTGATAAGCCTTGCTCCCAAAGGCGAATCTGAGGAAAATCTGTTGTTTTGGAAGGATGGAAATCTTTGAGGTCTATGGTGACGAACCAGTCCTCGGATCTGATTAGCGTCACCATCTGCCTCAAAATTAATATTTTGAATTTTATCTGCATCAGACTTTGGTTTAGCATGCGTAACTGCTGTAAAACCCGTCTTCTCTGGCTAGGAGAGGTACGTATTATACATACGTATAATGGAATAACCTTTTAAAATGGTGCGTAGGACCCACTGAGAGATTTCTGGCCACGTTGCCACAAACTCTCAAGGCTGGGCTCTGGGAAATCCTGCATGGGATCATATAAATCCTGGCTCCTTCAGGTCACTACTGGAAACGCAGTGGCCCTTGCAGAGCACTGAAGGGACACGGGCACGGTGATGTGAGGTGCTGACCATGTCGACGGAGGGGGCTGCACTGCGAGAACTGGCGTCAGGGCCTCATACTAGTAGACTTCCTGGCCTGGAGGATGGTCCTCAGATCTGTCCTCTTACCAGAAGGCTGAGGCTGAGAGTGCTGTCCTGACTCCCTTGATCTCTGCGGGAGCTGATGGGTAGCGACACAATACCTTTGGGTAGTGCGGTGGGAGGACCTGTGAGGCTGAAGCTGGCTCCGGTTCATGACGTCATCTTCAACAACGTGTATTCACGACGTGTATTCGATAGTGGTTAACGAGACAATATGCTAAGGTGTTAACAAAGTGTTGCAATGCAGCGCGAGTACCCTTGAAAGGGAAGTCAAATTTGCTATCATTTTAACATTGAACATTTTCAGTGCTATTTGATATATTACATGCCAAAATGTACTTTATTTCCTTACTTTATCAAAGTTTCTTTGCTTCTTGTCCAGAGCAGCAGCAGCAGCATTGGATCTCTCCACGTCCACCATGAGATCTTCAATCTCATTCTGCAGCCTGTGTTTGGTCTTCTCCAGAGAGGAGCATTTAGCATTAACAGCTTCCACAGCTTCTTCTGCATCTTGCAGACGCTGAGCCAGCTTCTTCCTGTAATAAAATACAAAATACAGTGAAGATCTGAAGCATCATTCTTTAAATTGTATTGTGACTATATTGAATAACAAACTATAGCAGAAACTTTAGAAAACATTTAGATATTGTTTTTTTCTTACTTTGCTTCCTCTAGCTCCTCAGTCCTCTGGATGGCATCAGTTTCATACTTGGTTCTCCACTGAGCCACCTCTGAGTTTGCCTTGGACAGACTTCGCTGCAGCTCAGCCTTGGCTTCCTGCTCCTCCTCATATTGCTCCCTCAGTAGATCAGCATCATGACGAGCAGACTGAACTGCATGAGCCAGGGCATTCTTAGCCTGAAAACAAACAGAAACAAACAAATATTTGAAACCAGTTGTTTATTACAACAGTGAATTTTTATGGCATCAGCAAATATTTTAGACTTAAAAGGCGATTTTGATAACCTTGACTTCTTCTTCAAGCTGTCTCTTGAGGTCCTCAATTTGCTGAGTGTAGGACTGCTTGCCTCTGGTTAACTGAGACACCAGGGAGTCTTTCTCCTCAAGCTGTCTGGAGAGTTCACCTAAAATGCAATATTATAAAATGCAAACTTTTTTTTACAAGTAACATTATGGTGCAGTTGTTTACCTAACTCAACAATTTCAGTTCTCACCATTTTCTGTTTGAAGCTTGGCTTTTTGCATGGTAAAATCGTTGATTGAACGCTGACCTTCCTCAGCCTTGGTTCGGTACTCACTCATCTGGTCTTCCAGAGTTCTGCACATTTTCTCCAGGTTTGTCTTGAGGATAAATGTGTATCATAACTGATTACTTCTTTTGACTGACAACATGTACCTTACATTTTCAGCCTCATTTCTCTCACTCACCTTTGCCTTCACAATCTGCTCCATGTTGGTTACCACATCGTCCAGTTCCAGTTTGAGTTCACTCTTCTCTTTCTCCAGCTTTTGCTTCACTCTCTGGAGATTGTCAATCTGCTCTCCTAGATCAGCCACACTGTCTGCGTGCTTCTTCCTCAATGTAGCCGCGGTGGCCTCATGTTGCAGAGTGGCCTCTTCGAGGTCTCTGCGCAGTTTCTGGAACTCAGCTTCACGTTTCTTGTTCATCTCAATCTGGGAAGCTGTGGCTCCACCAGCCTCCTCCAACCTCTCACTGATCTCCTCCAGTTCTCTGGACAGATCAGCTCTCTGTTTCTCAACTTTAGCACGAGCAGCTCTCTCAGCTTCCAGCTCTTCCTCAAGCTCTTCAATTCGGGCCTAGTAATGTGTATATAATCAAAGTTAATGATAAAATTCCAAACTATCCAACTATCTATCTTATTAAGACATTTAAAGTTTACCTGCAACTCTTTCAGTTTTTTCTGTAGTTGGGACTCCAAGGCTTGTCCATCTTCAATCTTGTTGTTGAGCTGGCTTATTTCAAAGTCTTTTCTGCCAAGTAAACAAGATGACTCATAAAGGATTACTTGCCATTTCAAATTAAAATATCAAGTAACCTTTTACAATAAGGTTCCATCAGTTAAACTTAGATAAAAATTGTATTTTAATAATGTGTGAATAAATGTTAACATTTACATTAAATAAGATTAATAATTTCATTGAACTAATTTTCATTATTAGTTAACTGTTATTATTGTAGTAATCCTCTTGGATCTTTCTTAACCAAATGTTTCTTAATATTAAATTTGGATTTAAATATTATAATAAAATATATGTTACTTCTTTAGCCGCTCCTCCATCTGCTGCTTATCATTTTCCAAATCCATGACATTTTCTTGAGTCAACTTCAAGTCACCCTCAAGCTTTCGTTTAGCTCTCTCAAGATCCATGCGAATTTTCTTTTCTTGTTCCAGTGAACCTTCAAGCTAAAATTCATCATTTTTTAAAAATGTAATTACACAATCTCTTAAAAAAGCTTTTTAATCTTAAATCTATTGTTATGTTTTTTGGCTCTCACATCATCCACTTGTTGCTCCAGTTTGGTTTTTGCTTTGGTGAGTGTGTTGACTTTGTCTTCCTCACTCTGAAGGTCATCCAGCGTTTGCTGATGGGCCTCCTGAAGAGCTTTCTTCTCCTTGGTCAGCTTGGCAATTATTTCATCCAAAGCTGCCATCTCTTCTGTCAGGTTTTTAACCTGTAGAAATGAGTCATTTTACCAACACACTCTTAGCACGCCATTCTAGCATCACTAACAGGTTCAGTGATGAAAACTGACCTTGTTCTCAGTGGCATGTTTCTCTTTCTCCACTTTGGCCAGAGTGAGCTCAAGATCATCAATGTCCTTCTTGAGTTCAGAACATTCATCCTCCAGCTTTCGTTTCTTTGCAGTCAGCTCAGAATTCATTTCCTCTTCATCCTCCAGTCTCTCAGTCATTTCTTTGACTTTGGCCTCAAGCTGGATCTTGCTCTTGATCAGACCCTCACATCTCTCCTCAGCATCTGTAAGATTATCTTGCTCCTATCATAATGAAACAAAAATGGAAAACTTTTTTTGTTTTCTGACTTGTGAATATATGAAAACTGTAGAGTTACAGTCCCATGTGAACTTACAGACTGCACTGCAAGCTGCAGGTCATTCTTCTCTTGGAGAAGAGAAACCATCTTTTCTTCAAGCTCCTTTCTGCGGGCTTCAGATTTGGCATAAGCCTCCTTCAACTTGGTGAATTCCTCTTTCATGTTGGCCATTTCTTTCTCAGTCTCTGCACTTTTCAGCAGAGGTTTGATCTTGAAGTAGAGCTTCATCCAGGGCCAATTCTTGACACCCATGAAGGCACGTACATTCCACTGGATCACCAACAAAGAATCTCTGTAGATATTAAATAGGAAATGTAGATCTTACATTATGAAATGTAACTTAGAAAAAATCCATTAAAAACTGAAGAGCTAAAATCTAACCTTCTTTCCACAATTTTCTGGAACTCAATTCTTGATAGAAATCCGCGAGCTCTAGACTGAATTCCAGTTATAATAAGAGCAAGACGGTCATCTCGCATCTCTTCAAGAGTTCCCAGAAGACCAGCCTTAAAAAAAACCTGAATAGTAAAGAAGTTTGCGTCAAAAGAGGTGACAATGGAAAAGTAGTTAATGTTCATAACTTTAATAAAAGTTAATGTTAATATAAAAATACCTTAGTATGTCCTAACTTGTACTGGTTGTGATCGATGTCCAGAGAGCCCAGAAGTTTTTCTGCACCCTTCTTGTTATCAATGAACTGTCCCTCAGGGATAGCAGCAGGATTTAGAATGCGGTATCTACCAAAAACACACATTAGCACACATTTATTTTTTTATGCATTTAGAATTTATGCACATAGAATTCTTTCAAATGCTTAAATTTGCGAACAGACTTGCAATTTTTGGAGTCATACATAAAATTATTTTGCAAGACATGGAAAGCCATTTGGTATCATCCTAACCGTTGTTTGAAATCTCCATACAGGATCCTGTTGGGGAATCCCTTTCTGCAGATCCTGATGCCCTCCAGCACACCGTTACAGCGCAGCTGGTGCATGACCAGAGGATTCTCCATCGCCCCAGGAGTCTTGCTCTCGTTGGGGATGATGCAGCGCACAAAGTGAGGGTGAGTTGACCGTAAGTTGGTCATCAGCTTGTTCAAATTCTCCTGTTGGTCAAGCATATAATATTTAGATTTTTGTGCAAATATAAACAGTATAAACAATATAAACAGAAACATTGTTATATTATTTCTTACCCTATGAAGAGCTGACACAGTCTGGAAGGAAGAACCCTTCTTTTTGGCACCTTTGCCACCCTTTCCTCCAGAATCTGCAGCTGTAAAATAATATGTGCAATTATTAAACAGTAAAAGTAGTGCTAGTTACATTTTTATGTCACACTTCAGTCTTTACTTACCTGAGTCTGCACCAGCATAATTAGCAAACAGAATAGACAACAGCTTAAGAGTTGACTTTTGGTACAACCCTACAACTGTCTCATTGAGAGGGTCCTTGTTCTTCACCAGCCAGTTTGAAATATTGTAGTCAACAGTGCCAGCGTAGTGAACCAGGGCAAAATGTGCCTCTGGTTTACCCTTGACAATCCTGGGCTTCTGGAAATTTGGATTTTTCCCCATATGATTGTCATAAAGCTTAGCTTTGAATGTTGCATCACTGGCTTTGGGGAACATGCACTCCTCTTCAAGGATGGACATGATACCCATGGGCTGTAGAGAACAAAATATAGTGTGAATAATATTAAAAAGAGTTAAGAAAAGAGTATCAGTATTTCAAAGGATGTACACTTTAAAATGTTTATAATATTTGTGCACATAATGTACCTTCTCAATAAGCTCAATACAAGCCTGCAAGTCCATGCCAAAGTCAATAAACTCCCACTCAATGCCCTCCTTCTTGTATTCCTCTTGCTCCAACACAAACATGTGGTGGTTGAAGAACTGCTGTAACTTCTCATTAGTGAAGTTGATGCACAGCTGCTCAAAGGTGTTGAACTGTGGGTGCAATATATTGTTGAATCACAATGGTCAAACACTTGCTTGTTCAATTTGTTCATGAATAACAATAATCAACTTACATCAAAAATCTCAAATCCAGCAATGTCCAGCACACCAATGAAGTACTGGCGAGGCTGTTTGGTGTCCAGGGATTGGTTGATTCTCACAACCATCCAAAGGAACATCTTCTCGTACACTGACTTTGCCAGAGCACCAATAGAGTAATACACCTGATAAAGAAAACATTCAATTTTTCAGAAATTTACATTGCAAATTAGATAAATGTTTTTCAGAGATATTGATGTTTTTGCTCGGATGTCATAGAAAGCGAAGTATGATGCTGAAAATTCTAATACCCATTAGATTATTCTTTGCATTCATTACCTGCTGGACGTTCTGTCCCTTGGTGACCCACTCATTTCCTACTTTGACTCTTGGGTGGCACAAACCCTTGATCAAGTCAGCTGAATTCAGGCCCATCAGATATGATACTTTATCAGCATCTACATGTTAAAAATTAATATAGAGTTGTGACTCTGTATATAATGTATCATAGCTTTTTTTCTTTATGAAGCTTAGACTACAAGTTCTACTGACCCTCAGTCCCATCAGCCTCTGCCTGTTCCTCTCTTTGCTTCTGCTTGAACTTCATGTTGCCGTAATGCATGACGGCACCAGTGAGCTTGTAGATGCTGTTCTTCTCTTCATTAGTGAAACCCAACACATCGAATGCTTCCTACATAAAATTTTAATACAGCTGTTAAATTTCACGGAAAATATTTCATATTCAACATTTTGGCAAGTACATTAAAAGTCTTTCTTTATACGTTTTAAAGAATAGACTGGCCAAGAGAATCATTTATTCTCTTTGAAGCAATTCTAAACCCTATGACTAAATTTCTTCTGTGGAACAAAAAAGGAGAGCGTGTTCACACTGTTCCTTTAATCACTCAATCACATGGTTTCAGAAAAAAACAAATTGGTTGAACCATGGTGCTTTTTTATACTTATACTGACACTTTTATACTTTGAACAAACACTCACATCAGTGGCCATCAGCTCGTCACCATCATTAATAGAAGCCACTTGTGTCTCTCCTTGGGAGATGAAGGCGTAGTCAAATGGGTTGTTGGTGATGAGTAGCATCTCTAAGGAGAAATGTGACCATGTATATCGGAAAGGACTTTTCTAATTAGAGATGGGAATGTTACTAGATATGATGAGTAATTTTACCCAGCAGTTCTGGTCTTCTCTGGGACAGAATCTGATAGAAGATGTGGTAGTCTCTCTCAGCCTTGAGCTGAAAGGTGACACGAGACTTCTCCAGTAGATCTAAATAAATTGATAATTTGATGAAAGACCAAAAAGACAAACAGTTCATCAATGTTTGATTGGTAGGAATGATATTATGGCGTAAGGTACTTACAAGTCTCAATGTCAGCAGAAGCTAACTTTCCACTGACGCCAAAATGGATACGGATAAATTTGCCCTTTAAATAAAGCAAAACATAACATGCTCATGTAACACATTATGGAAACCAATATAGAGTAACAACACCCATGTAAATCCCACTCACAAATCTGGAGGAGTTGTCATTTCTGATGGTCTTGGCATTGCCGAAAGCCTCCAGAGCAGGATTACACTGGATGATTTGATCCTCCAGAGTTCCCTGTGAATCACATTTTTACTATAAGTGTCTAAAATGTTTGATATATCTACTTAATGTGCCTAACTTTTAAGTTAACAGTTATGTTTTCGACATCATGTAGGTTAATAGTTATATTTTTATATATGGCAGACGCTTTTATCCAAAGCAACTTGCAGTGTATTCGAGAAACACATTGACATTCTAATCAGTTTTTTCTTTCCCTGGAAATTGAACCCATGTCCTTGATGTTGCAAGCACACTCTCTACTGTAAGAGATACAGGAAACCCTTAATACTAGTAATAATCCCAAGAGAACCTAAGTCAGTAAAAAATCACTGAGAAGACTATATTGGTCCATGTAAGAGTATCAAATTATGACATTTTGACTCCAATATTGAATACATGAAGACATTATCTTGAACACTGATCACTGATCTTGAACAGTGCGGACGTGTTTTCATCTACTCTCTGCACTGCTATCTGCTTTGCCTGGCGCTTCAGTATTTCGTCTATTGTCTCTTGTCTCTCTTCCTGACCTGCTGGAATTGATTAACTGGTCAATCAGCGTGATCGACAAGATTTTTTCTCAAAGGAAGGGTGCTCCGGGAGAGCCCAATTGCCCTGACGGGACGTTTGCTTCGGGGTACGTGATGGACTCATATTACAAATGGCAAATTCCTGTGCCTGGAAGCTCTGTCCGTGGAAGATGCGGAAGATATTTATTTGATTGGACTATTGATGGCAGGGATTCTATTCTTTGGCTGTGGGATTGCCCTGATCCATCGTAAGATTGGTAAGACAGCTGCGAGCAAATTCACCCAGCCGCTGTCTGTGGAAATTAAGGATCGGGTCGGTGCTGTGGGTAACCGTCTGAGGGAACTAGATCAGAGAGTGATACAGATTGAGGAACTGAATCGTAACATCGCAGTCCGTACTGCGGACACGCGGGGAAGAATGGGCTCCATCGGTGGTCAGGTCGGGGAACTTTTACGTACAGTATCCGGTTTCGCCTTGAGGCTAGACGAAATATCTAAGGAACTGCATCGACCGGTCGTGAGTGACTGCTGAGGACCAGAACTGATTGATTATGATCCGGACAAATTACCGAAGATCACCAAATTGAAAAAATATAAAAAATATTGTTTATATAAATATAAATTCTCCTGTTTTCTCTCTCATCCTCTGGGAACTGCCTTATCTCCAAGGACAAACCATAGAACTGAAAAAAAAAAACATCTGATGTTATGGCTTGCTTCCACAGATCCGTCTGCCTGTTCTTATCTATCCTTATCTATCCTAACCTACCCCCCCCCCCCCCCCCTCACAAAAAATCCCAACATGTGCCCACGTGTACTGTACCACGTCTTGTTTATCTTGTTTGTGTTATTGCTGTGTTAAGGCTTGCTAAACTGCATTCTGTAATCTCTGGAGAAAAAAAGTATGGCGGCGCATGCACATGCAGCGGCTAGGAGACTTGCTCCAAGTTTAATTTTGTTATACTGTACTTGTACATGTGAAATGACAATAAACTAACTATCTATCTATCTTTCTATCTATCTATTATTAATTTAGTAAATCTTTTTTGTATGCTATGCTATATAGTAGGTATGTTCATTCATCCATAGTGAGAATTTTTTTTGGGAATCAAGCACCTTTTTTTCCATTGATGGATCCTTCTTTCCAGTTGTTGCTGCTGCAATGCTAGCAAAGTACTGGATTACTCTTTTAGTGTTCACAGTCTTTCCAGCACCGGATTCTCCACTTAGGATAAAAACAGTTCATTACAAGGCTGATAAAATGCAAAATAGAAAAAAAATATTGGTGAAAGGAGGAATATTATGCTACACCACCATATGTATTACATACGTGATCAGGACAGACTGATTTTCTCTGTCTGGGGGGGGGACATAAGCATTAGCAATTGAACTTGCAGTAGAAATCTATTAAAAAAAATACTTCAAGTAAGATCATCACCTGACAGCATGTACTGGTAGGCATTATCTGAGATGGAGAAGATGTGAGGAGGAGCTTCAGTTCGTTTCTTTCCTCTATAAGCAACAACAACCTCCTGGTTGTACACCGGCAGCCACTTGTAGGGATTGACAGTGACACAGAAGAGCCCAGAGTAGGTCTGAAAGAGATTCACAGAAGGTTTAGATCTGCTCATGCAAGTGTAGGGTTTGAGAGTGATCCAAACCCAAATGACTCCTTCAGATAGATCAAAAATTAGAATCCAATAGAAACTCTAAATTAACATGAAGGAACCAAAATCAGACGATCGCCCACCCATTCAGAAATCCACTCATTCTGAGCTAACTAATGAACTCCACAGCTTTAAAATAATAATAATAATAATAATTCATTACATTTATATACCATTTATTTACATGGAAGGGGGAATCTCCTCAACTGCCTCTAGAGTGCAGCTCCATCTGGATGATGCGACGGCAGCCATATTGCGCCAGGACGCCCACCACACACCAGCTTATTGGTGGAGAGGAGATGAAGCCAATCAGAGAATGGGGATGGTTAGGAAGGCATGATGGACAAATCTGGCCAGGATGTTGGGGTTAAACCCCTATTCTTGCGAAAGACATCCTGGCATTTTTAATGACCACAGAGAGTCAGGACTTCGGTTTAACGTCTCATCCGAAGGCCGGTACTTGTTACAGTACAGTGTCCCCGTCACTATACTGGGGTGTTAGGAGCCACACAGACTGCAGGGTGAGCACCCCCTGCTGGCCTCCTAACACCACTTCCAGCAGCAACCTAGTAATTCCTAAGAGTCTCCCATCCAGGAAATAACCAGCCTCAGCCCTGCTTAGCTTCAGTGGGCAACCAGTCTTGGCCTACAGGTTGACATTGCTGCCGGGCAAAACATTTGTGAGATTGTGGTCCCAACTACTTAAGAGTTTGACGTTAGGTAGTTTACAAGAGACTAACTGGTTTCTAGAAAGATAAGTATTGTTTGACCTCCCCCAAGACCAATTTCGGGAAGATTAGAAGGTTGACTTAGACAAGGAGCCCATTTGACCTGGAGCCGATTTGATCTGAGAGGAGGAGAAACATTTTCACTCCGAACCAAAGATGAAACCTAATTAATCAGAACCCCCCAGGAGACTGGACAGTCTCCTCAGGTTAAAATCTCAGGATGATAGGGAGAAAGAGAGATTGGGAGAAGACAGACTGCAGACAACGGGATAACAGTTTAACTACTAACTACCTCTAACATCTAACTACTTTCTCACTCACTTTTTCTTCTTTTACTTAGTTTATTTTCTTTCGGTTGAGTCTCATGTTCTAAGTTAAGTTTTGCTGTAAAGCCAGCATCAAACTTCCAACTTTATCCACAGGACTGCCCAAAACATCAATCCAGACATAACAAGACCACCAGCCATTCAATGAATCTGGGAAACCCACTTTTGAGCGAAAGACGGTGACGAAGGGAATCCCAAAGGAACACCAGAAACAAAAATGCAAGTAACCCTCACATCTATTGATGTAAATTTGAATGACCTTGCCTAAGAAACGATAGTCTAGATAGTCTCATTTGTATTAAAAGATAAGTGTTCTTGTGCTATGCACTTATAAATTTAACGCCTTAAACTTATGATCTTTGTTGCCTTGCTAATAAATAGTGTTTGCACTATAGTTTGGATATTAATATAAATGGCAGAGCTGACAGTTACGGCCCGTTCAATTGAACTGACGACTCATTTGTTTGATCGTAAAATAAGTGATTCCATCAAAATTCCCTTTAAATTAATCAATAATTCTCTTTGAGCTAAATTTGTTACACAAGATAAAGAGAATGTGTGAGTGTTTAAAGACTCGACTCACGTAGATCATCCAGGCTGCATAACGCTCTTTGAGGTTAAACAGCACAGCGGGCTCGTGCAGGAAGGTGAACATCGCCATGTCCTCAATTTTATCAAACTTTGGCGGGTTCTGAGGGTGAACGTCAGCCTCCTTCACAGTTACTGTCTGTGGATAACACAAAAAAAAGTTTAACACTCACACTGTACTTCTGTCTACAATCTACAACAATGCAGAGATTAGATCTTACCTTCCCAAACTCAGTTTCAACAGTGACTTTGTCACCGTCTCTACTGGTGATGGAGGCTTTGACGTACTCAACCGCAGGGTCGGGCACAAAGCATTCTTTCTTCATGTCGAAGGGGCGAGTTTGGGCCTCCAGACGCTCCTTGTCTGACTTTCGTAAGAACGGAGCAGCTGGCCCGAACTCTGCCATCACAGCATCCCCCATCTTTCAGTCCGACTGAGGCATAAGTGATGAAATTGAAATATAATATTACTAATTATTTATTGGTTTTTCAACTGACAAAAATAAAATATTCTATAAACGTACATATGTTGAACTAAAACATATGTACGTTAAAAAACATGCCTTACCAGACGAAATCCAAAACCAAGAAAGTCCAAGTCCTTTCAATGAAAAAGAAACACAATTAATCATAAATCTTCTTATTCTATTGTTCAGTCTTCATGAATAATTTAATCTAAATTATATGTTCTCTTACCTTTTTGATGGTACAATGATGTGAGATTGCAACGCTGTGCTGTAACGTATCTCTTTATTTAAAGGCACAATGACTGTGACGTTGACCATCTGTATTTGGTCGAGTCACTTGTGTGTGTCACTCTTTTTGGGTGCCTGAAGTAAGTGTCAGTCACAATAATTTAGCATGTGGTGTGTGCCAGCAGTGTGAACAGATCCGAAAGGATCGAAATCCCAGTGTTGCTAATTTTGTCCCATATGTTTATCTTCTATTTTAAAGATCTTCACTAAAGTTTTATACTGGAACAAACACCTTTACTTTCATATTTTGTTTCATTGGCCAAATTCATATTATGTCTGTTTTTATGTACCTAAAGCATAGAGTTGGAGACCTATATACAATATATTTTAACCATTGTTAAACATTCACACAAACTTTTTAAATAAAATTGTACAAAACTCAATTGGCAGTTAGATTCTATAATTAATGCGCTATGTTGCTTTTCTGGAACTGTACATCAATTTCTTTCCTTACACAGAGACAGGCATGCACTGGGAATTTCACAGGTTTATCTTTGTGCTCAAGGATAAAGACAAGGTAACAATGACTCAAGAGTAAGACGGCTGTCACAGAACAGTACAATTGTTAGACAGCTGTAATGCCAACAATGAATACTTGCGACCTTTTGTTCTCGCCTAATGAAGAGACAGCTGCAGCTCCTGCTTGTTCTTGTTTGTACCTATGACCTTTCTTGATTTCCCCGTGCCATATCCATCATTTGTGTTTTACAAGTTGCATTAAGTAATAAACTTGAAATGACCTGTAAAACACAAATGATGGATGTGAACAACAGCTTCATTCATGTTTATTAATATTCACCAGCTTTACAAATACATTTATGAAATGGATTCTGTAAGATACCAATTGCAATTTACATGTTTACAGAAGTTAATATATTTTGAACACATTACAGCAGTGTTAGTGTTTCTGTGCATCAGTTAACATGAAGGTTCTTATTCTTCACGTCAACTGATAACGTTATCAGTTAATGTGAAGAGTAACGTCAACTGGTCGATGGTTTGCAGCCATCGACCTCACTTTTGAGTTGTCCCTGTTGCCCTGAATCTTTACCAAAGTCACGGACACCACCCTTCCCCTATCAAGGAGATGGGCGTTCGCATCCTGAACTCTCGACAGCTGGCTTGTTTTGGCCCAGTCTAGGGATCGGTTGTGAAAGCACAGGGACTTGGTGCTCAGGCACCTCAATCATTTGGGGCTTCGGGTTGACTGGGAAAAGTCTCTTTTCTCGGTCTGCAGTTGAACTCGGTCACAATGTCAGCACGTCTCACCATTGAACGTATTCAGTCAGTGTTGAACTGCCTGAACATTTTTAGGACGTTAACAGTGGTCCAACTGAAACAATTTCAGAGGCTCCCGGGACATATTAGGCATCCCCAGCCACTGCAACGCTGCTCGGATTGGTGCATATGAGACGGCGTCAACACTCATTCCTTCTTAACAGAAAGAAAATGTTGAGCAGGTCAAACTAACTGTCTTAGCCCCAGATCTGTTTCCAAACAGTGTTAATGTATTATCAGCTCTACAGGATTGATATACTGACGAGTCGTCACTCAAGATCTTTTGTGAGGTTTCTGGACTGCCTTGACCTCCCGTCCCTCAGTTATTCTGCACTCTCTCAACAAGCACCTTACTTAGTCTTTGCACTTGGACAGTCTATTCTAGGCGTCTCATCCTTTACTGAGCCTCATTCTCACCTGTCTGTTAACTCTAGTTTATCAACACTCAGGAGAAAGAATGGAAGAAATGAGGACAGCCTTATGTCTAATAAAGTTTGTAATCAGAGCCTCCTTTTGTCACTGGGTGAACTAAAATGGTCTTGCATCTGTTGGGTTAAATAGAAATCCATTGTGTCTCTACTTCATGTCTTCTGCTTCAGAGCATGCAGCTAGTTTTCGTACTAAAACTTTGATTCAGTTTCTGGAGCATGTGTAATTATTTAGCGTTAAACTAAATCACATTGATTTAATGCATTGATTTTTTAGACAGTACAAATTTAAACATTGTATTAAATAAAGCTTTCCTGTAACTCAAGTAGAGAGTGGTGCTTGCAATGCCAAGGTGATGGGTTCGATTCCCAGGGAATTGAAAGAAAGGCCTGATTAGAATGTTATTGTGTTTTTTGAATGCAATGCAAGTTGCTTTGGATAAAAGCGTCTGCCAAATGCATGAATGTAAATTTAAAATCTTTTTTTTTATCTATAAAATGCACTTTGAGCAGTAAGGGTTTTCTAAATCTGCCGCATCATGTGCCCTGGCTAAAGTTTGATGGATAGCCCCAATATGCTTCAAACCACTGAATCACATATAACGTGCTTGAAATCTGTTGCTGTCCCTCAGAGAACTGACCGAGGGGCCATACCCTTCAAGTTGTCTTGTTTACATGGCATTGTTTCCTTTACTTTAGCCTTGAGGACAAAGATAACCTGTTAAATTCCTTTGTGGGCCTCTTTGATGGAAGAGATCTGATAGGGTGGCTTGAAACACAGTATGTAGGACATGTCTCATCTGTAGACGTCCATCACTTGCATGAACTCTTACTACTTAAGTTACGTGACATAATGCCTCCATGCCGTGGTTGAGATATTGTTTAACCACCTTGAACTTTCAAAAGCTTTATGTGCGTCAGAGGCCCCTTTCACATATAGTACTGGATGTGCCAAGCTTTATGGAGCTCTTAATATAGCACAAGTGTTAAAGTTGCCATACTTTTTTCTTTAAGTCTTTGTTAACTTCCTCCTTCCCGACTCCTCCTTCACGTAACACGTCTGTTGGAGCCACTGCATCTTCTTGAGTAACAGCAGGCACTTTCACATCTCTCCTACTCATTGACTAGTTCTGTTCACTCATTCTGAAACACGTTTGCTAGTTTTATTTCCATTTGCGACCTTTAAAAAAGGTAAGTCAAGTTATCTACTGATATATTTGAGCTACATGTATGTTAAGGGTCTGTTTTTACCTGTTTTAATCATTTCTGCTATAAACTAATAGTGCTTCAGTTTTTTAGGGACAATTGTGCACAATAGTGGATTTCATTATGTCCTTCATTGCAGACATTTGTACTTGGCTATTAATGTTTTTATCTACATTAACCAGTACACCTAATCTAACAAAACCTTATCTGACAATCACATGTTATTTGCACTAGTGACAATGACAACTTAGTTTTAAAATAAAACAATGTGGCACAAGTTTAATTTGCACGTTTTCTTTATTCTATTATATAGAGACTAATGGATTCAAAGCATCACACAAGATTTGGAGAGATGGGAGAACTTCATTCCTCATCGTGTCCTTTCTGTTCAAGGGAGAAAAAAAGATGTAAGATTCATTTATATTCGTGGATAAAATATGTTGTATTTTCTTTTGCATTATTTCCTTGCAAACTTTGATTTTACAGTAGGAAAATGGAGTTCCTTTAGCTCTGCTTTTCAAGACTTTTTGAAGCAACCGCATGTTATATTCCAATTGAAAGTTGATTTTGTGGGTAGGTTTCAACAGTCAATAGTTACTTTAAATTTGTTTGGTTAATATTAACGTAACACTATGTTCCACAGCAACCAAGTCATATAACATTTATTTGCGAACAACAAATACTTGCCTTGGCTCCAGTATCACGGCTCTTGGCTCTCAGCTTGTTGACCTGAGATTCAGCAATATCAGCTCTTTCCTCGGCTTCATCCAGCTCATGCTGCAGCTTACGGAACTTGCCCAGATTGGAATTGGCTTGTTCCTCCTGTAAAAAAAAGGATATTTTCTCAAGCAATTCCATGCCATGAAATAAAATCACATTTTAGGTTTTAGGGTTGGGTCACATTTTATTTTTATTTTATTGCAATCCATCACAAGAACAAAAAATCATGGCAATCAAACTTTTGCATAAATTATGGGGACTAGGAATATTGTATTAATATATGTGCATACAAATTCACACAAAGGTTGATAAAGCAAAGTTAGTTTATTGTCCTTACATTTAATTGTTTTTATGTTGATTTTCTTTTCCCCAAAAATGGTAATGTTATTGCATTGGACTGAAACTAACTGGAACTGCTCACACTATAACTACTTCCCATTGTTTTTGGGATAATTTATGTACTTTTTGGAGATATTTTCCCCAGCTTGTTACAATTGTGGTGTTATTTATATTTGCATTCATGCATTTAACAGATGCTTTTATCCAAAGTGACTTATATTGCATTCAAGGAACACATTGACATTCTTGCTTTCCCAGTCAAAAATGACCGGCGTACAAAAAAGCTCTTCTTATGATACATTTTCACCAAATATTGGAGTCAATCTTTTTGTCAACTTGTCTTATTTCAATAAGAACAGGTTTTGTATTTCTTTTTGGAATGCCTCATTGATTTGGGGTTATTTTGGTAAAAATGAAAATTAATTAAATCAATAGAAACATTCAATGCTCAGGAGCATTTTAATCGTGTTCATGTTCATGTGTGCTTGCAAAAACAAGGGCCTCAGACCTGTGCATGCAAAAACACACATATTCATGTACATAAACTATGTTGAGTGTTATAGGCTTTCTTTGTCAGAGATGAACTTGTAAGAACTTGCAGCTCAGATAAATTAGGGCTATAAAACCTGTCCTAATTGAAAGAAAACAAGTTTTTCAAAAAGATGAATTCCAATATTTGTCATAAATAGCATATCAAGCGATTTACAAACCATTTTAAAAGTCTGGTCTGTTTTGAAAGTTGTTATAGTGATTTCAGCACAGCGTAGTAGTAAAGCATGATTGGATGCAAACGTTTTTACTGAAATTATCTTGAGCATACCGCCTCCTCAGCAGATCTCTTGTAGGATTTGACCTTCAGCTGGAGTTTGTCCACCAGATCCTGAAGACGTGCCAGATTCTTACGGTCCTCCTCAGTCTGCATATAAAGTTATTGTTGTGGAATAACTGAATATATGTAACGCCGTTTCATAATCAGGATAATAAAATCTGGGAACATTTGGTAAAAAAAAATGGGAATGCTATCAGGATTGCAATGGTTTCCCTTAAAAAAAAATATTTTTATGTAACAATACAATTAGTTGCGAGTGGGTGAGAGATAAATCATTAATGTGTGGATTTCATTAAAGACAAGGTAATTTCACAGTAAAACGCAACAAACCAGCATCACTCTTTTACTTTCATTTACTTTACAGCCAATCAAGAAAATATCCCTAGAGCACTGTTATTACTAGGAGAGCTGCGCTTCTCTCTCTGGCCACTGGAGGGAGCTCACACATTTTCCAGCTCAACTTATTCTGATACACATACACTACATTTCCCAGAAACCCACACATTGGACTGATTGAACACACCAGCTGGACACCATTATGACTGTTTGTCACACCAGCTGTATACCATCACCTGGACTATAAAGGACTCCTTTATCCGTGCACACACTGCGAAGTCTTGATTTGAGCCGTGGTTGGCAACGCTGAGCGTTATTATTCCTGTCTGTTTATCCTGTTACCGATTCTGCCTGTTTGCCCGTGTTTGATTCTGTTCTGCCTGCCCCGACCTGTGCCTGGAATATCGCTTGTGATTGATATCTGCCTGTCTTGACTACTCGCTTGGATTATTGTACCTGAAACTGTCTGTCTGCCTTTCTGACCCCTGCTTGGATTATCAATCACCTATGCTCTGTTTGCCCTGACCTTGTGCCCGTACGACCCCTCTTAAAAAAGACAAGCACTTGGATCCTTGCCTGTGAGTCGCCTTTGTTACAAGCACCTTCTAACGGTCAGTATATAAAGCACAGGAAATGTGCTTTATTTTGTGAAGCATATCCTAAATATGCTCTGGATTATGCTACTGGATACTTTATTTATGAAGTTATTTTTCTAACTGTAACGGAATAAATTTTTAAAATAACAATAGTCATAGATCATAAATTGACTTACAATGTATGTTGTTATCTAAAATCTTTCAATGAATAAAAAAAAATTGTGTCAAAGACAGTGACCTGGTAGGTGAGTTCCTTGATGCGTCTCTCATATTTACGGACTCCTTTCACAGACTCGCTCGCCTTTCTCTGTTCAATCTCCACCTCATTTTCCAGCTCTCTGACCTAGAAAAAAAAACATTATTTCAAACACAAATTCGAAAGCTCTGTATACAAAAATTAAAAGACATAAAAATGTCAGCAACTTACCCTGGCTTCCAGTTTCTGGACCTGCTTCTTGCCACCCTTCATGGCGATCTGCTCAGCTTCATCCAGACGGTGCTGCAGGTCCTTGATGGTCTGCTCCATGTTCTTCTTCATGCGCTCCAGATGAGCACTGGTGTCCTGCTCCTTCTTCAGCTCCTCTGCCATCATGGCAGCATCAGTGATGGCCTTCTTGGCTTTTTCCTCAGCATTCCTGCACTCCTGCACTGCCTCCTCAACCTCAGTCTGAAGCTGAGTATTATCTCCCTCCAGCTTCTTCTTCTGATTCAGCAGGCTGGTGTTCTGGACATGGAAGAGATTGACATTCATGTAGTCTCTAGTTGATATTGTGTACTACTATTGTGAGAGTTTAGAGGTTTTATTTGTGTTTGTCTAATGCAGATGTGTCATACCTGAGAATGCAGGAGCTGAACTCTCTCACTGACATCCAGCAGTTCCTGCTCAGCCAGTTTCCTTCCTCTCTCAGTTTGTTCCACCAGGGATCTCAGTTCATCCAGTTCAGCCTGCAGCAGATTGTTGCGTCTCTCCACAATGGCGATGTTCTCTTTGAGATCATCGTTACCACGAAGAGCGTCATCTAGTTGCAGTTGAGCATCCTGTAGAAAACAAGTTTTACAAATGAAAAGACTGATGAACTGTGTTGGATTTCACCCAAGCATCATAACATCTTGATTTGAAGATTCATCATACTTTGAGATGTCCATGAAGACCCTTGAGTTGCTTCTGGGCTTCTGATGCCTGTCTGTTAGCCTGACTGAGTTGAATCTCCATCTCATTGAGGTCTCCCTCCATCTTCTTCTTCAGTCTGAGAGCTTCATTCCTGCTGCGAGTCTCTGATTCCAATGAGCTTTGCAGGGTATCCACCATTCTCTGCTGATTCCTCTTGGTCTGCTCCATCTCTTCATCTTTTTCAGCCAGCTTACGTTCAATATCAGCTTTGACCTGATTGAACTCCAGCTGAGCTCTAAGTATCTTTCCCTCTTCATGCTCAAGGGAGCCCTGACAGATCAATTAATATAGTTATTTTAAAACATGTTCACTTTTATCACCATATCCTTATTTTAATATTTTCAATAAATACTCAGAAAACTAAAAATATAATTAAATAGATATTTAGATATACCTCAGCCTCCTCCAGAGCAGTTTGAATTTCAGCTTTTTCCTGCTCCAACTGCTTACGAATTTTTTCTAGCTCATGAATGTTCTTCCCACTCTCACCAATTTGTTCAGTGAGATCAGCAATCTCCTCTGTTTAAAAGGCAAGGTAATTATAGTTAATACAATTTAAGATTCTTATAATATTGATGTGAATGATCATACAAGAATATTGTGCACATCCAAAACGCAAATTGGGCTCATTTGTGGCACAAAAAGATAGCAATAAATAAAATAAGGTAGTGTTCCATACTCTTTATAAAAAATTGTTTTGAAGTTGTGGTATGCAGGCATTTCTCTTCTGTCACGGACTCAGCCACGCCCCCTGCACCAGACTCCCACGCTCCGCCCACTCGTTCCCAGTCACCTGATTACTGAGCACCAGCACCTGTTTCCCATTACTGGAGCCCTATATCACAAGCCCTCACCCTGCACTCAATGTCTGGTCTTAGCATTACGCTACACCGACTGCCTTGCGACTCTCCATAGTCTCCAAGCTGCCAAGTTACTCCATGCTCCCGAGATTACAGGATTACAAGATTTCACGCTTCCAAGGTTCCACAAGACTGTTCACAGTGTTCACCGCTTCAGTTAAGCCACTCACCAGTTCCTGTGTTTTCACCTATTTACCAGTTCACTGTTTCGCGTCCTGACTTCAATAAAACCTGTGATTGTGCACTAACCTCTGTGTCCTCCAGTCTATTATGACATCTTCTTTGTTCATTTATATTTATAATAAGTAGTTACATTTATATAGCGCTTTTCCAGAGCTCAAAGCGCTTCCATAGAAGGGAGGGGAATCTCCTCAACCACCACCAGTGTGCAGTATCCACCTGGATGATGCGATGGCAGCCATATTGCACCAGAATGCTCACCACACACCAGCTTATTGGTGGAGAGGAGACAGAGCAATGAAGCCAATTAGAGTATGGCGGTGATTAGGAGCCGTGATGGACCAATCTGCCAATGGGCAGATTTGGCCAGGATGTTGGGGTTACACCCCTACTCTTATGAAGGACATCCTGGGATTTTTATTGACCACAGAGAGTCAGGACCTCGGTTTAATGTCTTATCCAAAGGTGCACTTATGTGAATTTACAGAATACTAATAAATCAAGTATACCTTGGAGGTTCTTGTTTTCTCTCTTCATGGTCTCCAAATGATCCAGAGACTCCTCATAAGAGTTCTTCAGTTTGAAGAGTTCAGTGCTGAGAGATCTGGCTTCCTTCTGGAAGCTTTCCAGCTCGGTCTGAGACTCCTCATATTTCTGCTTCCATTCAGCTAGGACCTGTTGATAGAATCAGACTTTGATTAGCTACCATTGGAGGCGAATGAACACAAAGATTATTTATACAGTAAGTGTGTTTTATTCACCTTGTCAAAGTTTCTTTGCTTCTTGTCCAGAGCAGCAGCAGCAGCATTGGATCTCTCCACATCTACCATGAGATCTTCAATCTCATTCTGCAACCTGTGCTTAGTCTTCTCCAGAGAGGAGCATTTAGCATTAACAGCTTCCACAGCTTCTTCTGCATCTTGCAGACGCTGAGCCAGCTTTTTCCTAAAATATTACAAAGCAGCATTACTTTCAAATTTTTTAATTGTTTGTATGTTGTTTTTTGTTTTGTTTATGCATACATATATTTTTATATAAGTTTGTTGTTTTTTCCTGTTTCTTACTTAGCTTCCTCCAGCTCCTCAGTTCTCTGTATGGCATCAGTTTCATACTTGGTTCTCCACTGAGCCACCTCAGAGTTTGCCTTGGACAGACTTCGCTGCAGCTCAGCCTTGGCTTCCTGCTCCTCCTCATATTGCTCCCTCAGTAGATCAGCATCATGACGAGCAGACTGAACTGCATGGGCCAGGGCATTCTTAGCCTATAAGATATTTACGATTAATGTTTTCTGTAATGGAAATGGCCAAAATCTGCAGTCCCTTTCAGGCTTGAATCCCACTGCTCCTAGAATAACTTATTGGGTGATGGAGTAGTGTGGTAGTTAGGTGCATGACCAACATTGGGCAAAATACCTTGACTTCCTCCTCTAGTTGTCTCTTGAGGTCCTCAATTTGCTGGGTGTAGGACTGCTTGCCTCTTGTTAACTGTGAGACCAAGGAATCCTTTTCTTCCAGCTGTCTAGAAAGCTCCCCTGGGTTTATAACCATTATATTACAGAAAGTAGTGTATGGTCTAGATAATTAGTCTATTAATGCATAGAATACAGTAAAACCTCAACAGAATATATACCATTTTCGGTTTGTAGCTTAGCTTTTTGCATGGTAAAGTCATTGATGCTACGTTGTCCTTCTTCATATTTTGTTCTGTATTCTGTCATCTGATCCTCAAGGGTCCTGCACATTTTCTCCAAGTTTGCCTTGAAAGATTTTAAATCAAACACAGTGGAAGAATTAAAAGTTACTGAAGTGATGAAAAACAATTAAAAATTATTACATGGAAACAAGATTTTCATTACCTTGGACTTGGCAAGTTGCTCCATATTGGAAACCACATCGTCCAGTTCCAGTCTGAGTTCACTCTTCTCTTTCTCCAGCTTCTGCTTCACTCTCTGGAGATTGTCAATCTGCTCTCCCAGATCAGCCACACTGTCTGCGTGCTTCTTCCTCAATGTAGCCGCAGTGGACTCATGTTGCAGAGTGGCCTCTTCGAGGTCTCTGCGCAGTTTCTGGAACTCAGCTTCACGTTTCTTGTTCATCTCAATCTGTGCAGCAGTGGCTCCACCAGCCTCCTCCAACCTCTCACTGATCTCCTCCAGTTCTCTGGACAGATCAGCTCTCTGTTTCTCAACTTTAGCACGAGCAGCTCTCTCAGCCTCCAGCTCTTCCTCTAGCTCTTCAATTCGGGCCTAGTAATGTGAGGAAAGTTAAAGCTTCAATTCCTGACTGTCTAAGAGTTCTCATTTTTAAAAATCATAAAGTTTACCTGCAGCTCCTTCAGTTTCTTCTGGAGTTGGGCCGCCATTGCCTGCTCATCTTCAATTTTGCTACTGAGCTGGCTGATCTCAAAATCCTTCCTGTGTTGCAGAACAGATTTGATTACCAATAAGTCCAGATTGTAAGCTATATTCGTGAATAATACTTTTCCCCCTCTGGAAAACATACTTTTTAATCCTTTCTTCCAGTTGCTGTTTGTCATTTTCCAGGTCCATCACGCTCTCTTGGGTCAACTTTAAGTCTCCCTCAAGCTTCCTCTTTGCTCTCTCTAGATCCATACGAAGCTTCTTTTCCTGTTCCAGGGAACCTTCAAGCTGGAAGGACAATATTTTGTTAGAATTGTAAATGTCACCTTCTTCAATAGAAGTGTCAACAAACCACTCACATCATCCACTTGTTGCTCCAGCTTGGCTTTGGCTTTGGTGAGTGTGTTGACTTTGTCTTCCTCACTCTGAAGGTCATCCAGCGTTTGCTGATGGGCCTCCTGAAGAGCCTTCTTCTCCTTGGTCAGCTTGGCAATAATGTCATCCAAAGCTGCCATCTCTTCTGTCAGGTTTTTAACCTGTAGAAATGAGTCATTGTATCAACATACTCTTGACAGGCCATTCTAGCATCACTAACAGGTTCAGAATTGAAATCTGACCTTGTTCTCAGTGGCATGTTTCTCTTTCTCCACTTTGGCTAGAGTGAGCTCAAGATCATCAATGTCCTTTTTGAGCTCAGAACACTCATCTTCCAACTTTCGTTTCTTTGCAGTCAGCTCAGAATTCATTTCTTCTTCATCTTCCAGTCTCTCAGTCATTTCTTTGACTTTGGCCTCAAGCTGGATCTTATTCTTGATCAGACCCTCACATCTCTCCTCAGCATCACAAAGATTATCTTGCTCCTTTTTTCAGGTACAAAAGATTGTGTGTATTTATTTTAATGTACAATCAAAAGTAGAGTTGCATTTTATTATTGCATCCATGAGTTAATAAACTTACAGCTTGGACTTGAAGTTGTAAGTCATTCTTCTCTTGGAGAAGGGAAACCATCTTTTCTTCAAGCTCCTTTCTGCGGGCTTCAGATTTGGCATAAGCCTCCTTCAACTTCAGGAATTCTTCCTTCATGTTGGCCATCTCTTTTTCTGCTTCAGCAGATCTCAGCAGTGGTTTGATCTTGAAATAGAGCTTCATCCAGGGCCAATTCTTGACACCCATGAAGGCACGTACATTCCACTGGATCACAAGCAAGGCATCTCTGCAAAATGACACAAAAATTGATCGTATAAAATGCACTTGTGGAATTGTTTTTCACAAAGAGAAACGATTAAGTCACTGGAGAGGTCAGAGCGCAAGTGTTTGCATAGTATGTCGTTTTTGTTCTGTTGTGCAGTGTATAGTATTTGCAGCCTGGAGAGATCATTTTCCATTGTTGTAACTTAGCACTTCAGTGGTCCTCATTTCCATTTAGGTTAACTACTGTTTTTGTGTTTTTTTTATTGCACCTAAGTGGTGCTCTGACCCGCGGTCATTTCAATTGCGGTCATTTCAATTGTAGGCTGTCTAGGCTTGATGTGCTAATTTTAGTGCTGGATCACAGCTGTTTTTGCTAAAAAAAAAACAACAGGTATATTTATTTACTGAAAGGGAAGAGTTTCAGCCTCTTTGTGTGAAGATCGACTCGGGTAAAGTTCTGCAACTCTTCTTGCACCGAGTAAGGACATCAGCAAGGCTATTAGGTTTTCCTCTGCATCCCTTTTCTATTCTCAGTTTTCTGAGGGTGAGTTGACCTTAAGTTGCTCAACATGTGCTTTCAGTACATTCCTGTTGTCTCTCAGGCAGTGCAACATTAATAACTTGTTTTCTATTCATTCCTTTTCTAATGCTCCTCTCTCCATTTCTGCGGGTCTCTGGGACTATCAGTCAGCAGTCAACAAAGCTAACTTTATTCCAGCCTTTGGACGAATACATGTCTCAGTCAAAATCAAGATATTGAAAGTAGAATTAGTTACAGAGGACTCAGTAACCCCCTGTCACTTCTGCTGTCGTTTCATCCTCTCTTTCTCCACCCAAGCAATTCTCAGTCAGTTCTCAACTTCACTCACACAGAAACTTAGACCAACCACTGATGCAACCAGAAATCTTCTCTCGACTCACAGAGGCAAATGTATCTAAACTTCTCCTCTCCAGCCACCCTACCACCTGCCGTTTAGATCCTATCCTCTCACATCTTCTACAAGCCATCTCTCCTACACTTTTTCCAGTACTCACTGACATCATCAACACATCTCTTCGAACGGGAACTTTCCCTACCGCATTCAACTTGACACTGTTAATCATCAGATCCTTCTCTCTGACCTCACATCACTGGGCATCCCAGTTAATCCATTACACTGTTTGAATCCTATCTCACAAATAGGTCTTTCAGGGTTGCGTGGTGTGGGGAAATCTCCAGAGAATGTCAACTGATCACTGGGGTTCCTCAGGGTTCAGTTCTTGGACCCCTTCTCTTCTTCACATACACCACATCAATTGGTCCCATCATACAAGCACATGGTTTCTCATGCAAGCACACGGTTTCATGCCTATGACACACAGCTCTACTTATAATTTCAACCAGATGATCCCACGGTAGCTTCACGAATCACAAGCTGTCTGGTGGACATCTCAGCATGGATGAAAGAGAATCACCTACAGCTTAACCTGGCAAAGACAGAGCTTCTCGTCTTCCATGCCAATCCGACTCTACAGCATGACTTCACCATCCAGATTGGCTCCTTAATGATTACAAATGTCCGCCAGAAATCTTGGAGTAATCTTTGAGGACCAATTGACCTTCAAAAATCACATTGCAAAGATACCTAAATCATACAGGTTTGCACTTTACAACATCAGGAAGATCAGGCCGTTCCTAACTGAGCAAACAACACAGCTTCTCGTACAGGCGATTGTCATTTCCAGGCTTGATTATTGGAATTCTCTTCTTCCTTTAGTCCTTCCATTCTCCAGGATGTTACTACTTCAAGCAATGTTTGAAACTTTGTATTGTGACACTCTTGTGTACTTTTGCCTCTTCAGGATGAATCGCTTTCTGTTGTTTTCCTCAAGTTGTAATTCGCTTTGAATGAAAGTGTCTACTAAATGAATAAATGTAAATGTTTTGGAATTTAATAAACCTAAAGATTTACCTGCGATCAACAATTTTTTGGAACTCAATTCTTGAGAGTAGACCACGAGCTCTAGCCTGAATATTTGTGATGATGAGAGCAAGACGGTCATCTCGCATCTCTTCAAGAGTACCCAGCAGACCAGCCTTGAAGAACACCTTGGGAATAAAAAAGGTCTTTTGTTTAGTCTTACATTGCGCAAATGATCAAAACTAGTGTTGTCAAAAGTACAGATATGTGTCAATACTGAAATATCTGAAACCGTTTCAATAACTCTTTTTTTGAGTTTCAATGCACCGATACCAGCTGCGCATTCTTGCTCTCTCTTCTCTCCAAGAATCACTAGTCTCATTTGATATGGTTGAATAGCGCTTGTATTGGACATATTTTGACTAATTTCCCGCATGGTTTATTGCACTTACATGCCCCTCTTGCCAAGTATTCATGTAAATACAGTCAGTATTGGAACATAAAGAGTAACTAGAAAACGCATGTTTTGTCAAATTTTACGACTGGTTGCTCACGGAAGCTAAGCAGGGCTGTGCGTGGTCATTTTCCTGGATGGGAGACTGACTTGATTGCTGCTGGAAGGGGTGTTAGGAGGCCAGCAGGGGGTGCTCACCCTCTGGTCTATGTGGGTCCTAATGCCCCAGTATAGTGACTGGGACACTGTACTGAAACGAGCAACGTCTTTCGGATGAGACGATAAACTGAGGTCCTGACTCTCTGTGGTCATTAAAAATCCTTTCGCAAGAGTAGGGGTGTAACCCCGGCATCCTGGCCAGATTTGTCCATCATGGCCTCCTAACCATCCCCATACTCTGATTGGCTTCATCACTCTGTCTCCTCTCCACCAATAAGCTGGTGTGTGGTGAGCGTTCTGGCGCAATATGGCTGCCGTCGCATCATCCAGGTGGATGCTGTACTCCGGTGGTGGTTGAGGAGACTCCCCCGTCCTTGTAAGTGATTTGAGAGACTTTGATAAAGCGCTATATAAATTTAATGAATTATTATTATTTTTATTATTGTAAGAGTATATCCGTGGATCTGTGCATGAACTCTTAAAGTGACAACAGCCTAATAAACCTCTTGCTATCTGTCATGTTAATCAAAGAACAAAAGAAGATAAATCCATTTGCTGCTCTTAACTGAATAATTTTTGCAACTTTAATTGTAAGCATTTACTATATTAAATATATATTTAAAGACTATCCAGTTTTATTTTAAATTTGATTATTTAATTTCTGCAGTATTTCTTTCCTGAATTATACTGTTATACCCACTTGAAAAACGTAATGCCTTCTCTTTATTCTAAATCTAAATTTAGTTCAATGATGCAAATAAAACCTCCATGTTCTGTGTAAGCTATTGAAAACAAATTACCCAAATAACAAAAAAATATGAGATCTGTATGGTTTTCCATGTGGTATCGAATATAGATATTTTTCAAAGATCGTATCGAAGTTGAAACTTCCAGTACAGTGACAAGACTAATCATTACATGCATTCTAATAAGTTTTTGTCTTTTATCTTTTTATAACCTTAATTAGACATTTATTAGGGTACCTTTGTATGTCCAAATCTGTACTGGTTGTGATCGATATCCAAAGAGCCTAATAATTTCTCAGCGCCTTTCCTGCTGTCAATGAACTGACCATCTGGTATGGCAGCAGGGTTAAGGATGCGGTATCTGTTGTTGAAGTGGAAAATCATTTTAATTTTGGCATTGGCAATGTTAATATGTCTTTTAAAAACTAAATCCTGTACTGTAAAAGTAAGGGGTCAAGAAATGCCTGAAATTCCCATAAAATACATTTACAGTGAACTGTTATTTCCAGCAATTTGTTCAAAGAACAAAGTAAATCCCAAAACCTTTTTAAGAATATACAGTTCTGAATGAGAAATAATATTCAATATGAATATTTGTAAGTATGTTTTCTCTGGTTGCATAATTTGTGGGCATTTTTTGACCCAAGTGTGACTTCGATGTCTTGCATTTCTTAAGTGAATGTACCTCTGCTTGAAATTCATACTTACCGTTGCTTGAAATCTCCATACAGGATCCTGTTGGGGAATCCCTTTCTGCAGATCCTGATGCCCTCCAGCACACCGTTACAGCGCAGCTGGTGCATGACCAGAGGATTCTCCATCGCTCCAGGAGTCTTAGTCTCATTGGGGATGATGCAGCGCACAAAGTGAGGGTGAGTTGACCTCAAGTTGGTCATCAGCTTGTTCAAGTTCTCCTGTGGATAGAAATTATCCATGACTCTGATTTTAGGTCGTCATTTAAAAAAAAGAGAAAGAAACCAAGCTGTATTCAATTATTTAATTATGAATCACTATGAAAGGCACTGTATATGTTACCCTGTGAAGGGCAGACACTGTCTGAAAAGAAGAGCCCTTTTTCTTCTTCTCCTTTCCTTTGCCACCTCCTCCTCCCTCTGCGGCTGTTGAAAGAAAAAAATCTTAAAATAAACCTTGCTTTACTTATTTGTATCACCCTTGGACATCAACACACCTGAGTCAGCACCAGCATAATTTGCAAACAGCTGAGACAGAAGTTTCATGGTGGACTTCTGATAGAGGCCAACAACTGTCTCATTGAGAGGGTCCTTGTTCTTCACCAGCCAGTTATTGATGTTGTAGTCGACAGTGCCAGCGTAGTGAACCAGGGAGAAATGTGCCTCTGGTTTACCTTTGACAATCCTGGGCTTCTGGAAGTTGTTTGATTTCCCCAAATGGTTGTCATAAAGCTTAGCTTTGAATGTTGCATCACTGGCTTTGGGGAACATGCACTCCTCTTCAAGGATGGACATGATACCCATTGGCTAGCAAACAGTTAAAATTTTTCAAATTAGCTGAGCTGTATTGATCCAATACCTAATTTTTCTCAAATTTAAAAAAATCACCTTTTCAATGAGATCAATACAAGCCTGCAAGTCCATGCCAAAGTCAATAAACACCCACTCAATGCCCTCCTTCTTGTATTCCTCTTGCTCCAACACAAACATGTGGTGGTTGAAGAACTGCTGCAACTTCTCATTAGTGAAGTTGATGCACAGCTGCTCAAAGGTGTTGAACTAAAACAGATTAACAGTGTTGTCATCATGAGTAGAAAACATTTTATGTAATGTTGTAAGTCACAATTTACACACATCTGTATGTATATAAAATTGATTTATAAAAATCCTAAAATCTGATTGAATAACATTTAAGCACAGATACACAATTTAAAATGAATAAAATTGACTTTCTATTGTAGAATAATAGACAAAAAATAATATTAGCATGTCTTATTAAAGAAACATATATAGTACAAAATACTATAAAAAATAATTAAAGAACATTACATCTATTGCCTATTTCCATCTGTCATAAATAGCATGATCTGTTTGCAAAGTGATGTTAACTAAAGATTATTGGCTACTTAAGATTCTTTCTCTACAAAACCATTTCAAGGGACTTTAACTATGAATTACAATGATGTCGTATAGTCAACGTTCATACATTCGGTAAATTTTGGGTATAGTTTTTTTTAATAGTCATTCAACTGAGCCCAGTGAAATTTAACTTTGAAGACTTTACTGTAGTTGGAGAGTCCATGATGAGCCTCCAGGAAATGTTACTCAATGGCGACAGCTGAATTGTGTCTAGATCCAGAAAAGTGACTAATAGCAACAGCATCAAGTACTTACGTCAAAGATCTCAAATCCAGCAATGTCCAGCACACCAATGAAGTACTGGCGAGGCTGTTTGGTGTCCAGCGATTGGTTGATTCTCACAACCATCCAAAGGAACATCTTCTCATACACTGATTTGGAAAGAGCACCAATAGCATAGTACACCTGTTCGATAGAGATAAAAATGTTGCAAAATAAATTGTTTTTATGGTTATGTTTTACAGTACGTTATGAAGGAGTGTCAATCATAAAATCGTCTCCACCTGCTGGACATTCTGTCCCTTGGTGACCCACTCATTTCCCACTTTTACTCTTGGGTGGCACAAAGCCTTGATGAGATCAGCAGAGTTCAGGCCCATCAGATAAGCTGATTTATCAGCATCTGTTGTCAATTAAAGAAGATGGTTGATGGTAATCAGTCTTCAATGAACCAATAACTTTATACATTGCGTCAGCATTTTGTCCTAATACTGACCCTCAGTTCCATCAGCCTCGGCCTGTTCCTCTCTTTGCTTCTGCTTGAACTTCATGTTGCCGTAATGCATGATGGCACCAACCAGCTTGTAGATGCTGTTCTTCTCCTCTTGGGTGAAGCCCAACACATCGAACGCTTCCTACAGCAAATGTAATTAATATAACCTGATAAATGCTTCATGTTCTTGTATTATTAGCAAAAAAATAACTTAAGAAGATGAAACTTTATCAATGGAATTTTGTAGCTATTTCAGAGAACTCACATCAGTAGCCATCAGCTCATCAGCATCATTAATGGAGGCCACTTGTGTCTCTCCTTGAGATATGAAGGCGTAATCGTAAGGGTTTGCTGTGATCAGCAGCATCTCTGAGAGAAAGAACACAAGGCACTTTGACGTTATGTGCAAACATTTAAAGAACTAAATTATAGATGTTTGGTTGTAACATTTTTATCCCCACCTAAAAGTTCTGGTTTCTTCTGGGACAGAATCTGGTAGAAGATGTGATAGTCTCTCTCAGCCTTGAGCTGGAAAGTCACACGAGACTTCTCCAAAAGATCTGTTCATAGAATTCACAGAATAAGCATTCTAAATGTGGACATTCCATAAACCTATTTTGTTTTTATATACAGCCAATGACATAACCTAACTCTAACCTAAAAAAAAAGTAAAAAATATATAATAATGGATTATGTTGCCCGTGCAAAAATTTCAGCAATTTGTAACTTACTGCAATTGTGGAAAAAAATACGTTTCGTTTTTTCCAAATTAATGTGCTTGGATATCCCAGTTTTAACTCACTTCTGGGAACAAATTTTTCACGAAATATGCTTTGTCACTTAAGCAGTTACACACACACACACACACACACACACACACACACACACACACACACACACACACACACACACACACACACACACACACACACACACACACACACACACACACACACACACACACACACACACACACACACACACACACACACACACACACACACACACACACACACACACACACACACACACACACACACACACACACACACACACACACACACACACACACACACACACACACACACACACACACAAACAAACACACACACATATCACTGAGTATGTGTCTTAAAATCAAAGATCTTCCTTACAAGTCTCAATATCAGCAGATGCTAGCTTGCCACTGGCAGCAAAGTGGATGCGGATGAACTTGCCCTGTATGAAAGAGGATATTGCTTTTAAACACTGTGGAAAAAATCTATAATATAATGTCCTTTCGGTGGATAAAACTCACAAATCTAGATGAGTTGTCATTCCTGATGGTCTTGGCATTCCCGAAAGCCTCCAGAGCAGGATTACACTGGATGATTTGATCCTCCAGAGTTCCCTAGAGAACACAATATTTGACATTTGTGCATGGTGAAGGACAATATCAATCAATGACAATCCAATATTTTTAGTTTGAATTGAGATGTTTTCCATTTACCTTCTTATCACTCGTCTCCTTCTTAGATGGACTAGCAGCAATGCTGGCAAAATACTGAATGACTCTCTTGGTGTTCACAGTCTTTCCAGCACCGGATTCTCCACTGTCAACACAAACCAGTCTTAGACTGAGAATTTATATATATCTTGTCTTTTTGAGACTTTGCAGCCAATTAAAAAGCACATAGTCTTACGTGATAA
This sequence comes from Rhodeus uyekii, assembly GCA_037043235.1. NCBI lineage: Eukaryota > Metazoa > Chordata > Actinopteri > Cypriniformes > Acheilognathidae > Rhodeus > Rhodeus uyekii. Next base: position 337,306 of record JAWRVZ010000301.1, on the reverse strand, counting down.
GAATTGACTGGTTTTCTCTGTCTGAAAATAAAAACAATGATTTGTTAGAAAATGGATCGGTTACTTCTTCATCCAGCAAATTAATATAAATGCAGTAAATTTGGAAATAGTTTGTACATATGCTGAGTAGACGCACCTGACAGCATGTACTGATAGGCGTTGTCAGAGATGGAGAAGATGTGAGGAGGAGCTTCACTCCTCTTCTTTCCTCTGTAAGCAACAACAACCTCCTGGTTGTACACCGGCAGCCACTTGTAGGGATTGACAGTGACACAGAAGAGCCCAGAGTAGGTCTGAAAGAGATTCACAGAAGGTTTAGATCTGCTCATGCAAGATAAAGAGAATGTGTGAGTGTTTGAAGACTCGACTCACGTAGATCATCCAGGCTGCGTAACGCTCTTTGAGGTTAAACAGCACAGCGGGCTCGTGCAGGAAGGTGAACATCGCCATGTCCTCAATTTTATCGAACTTTGGCGGGTTCTGAGGGTGAACGTCAGCCTCCTTCACAGTCACTGTCTGTGAGAACATGAGATTTGACAGTCAGTGTCTATTCATATCAATCCATGTGCAACATTGAGATTGTTTTCATTCATGTTTATTTAGCAGGTCATTTCATCCAAAGTAACTTACAAATTAGAATAGTAGTTCAATTTTAAGAAATAAAGAACTCACGCAATGATTTGACAAATATTTAGTTCTAATAATATGTTTTTATTTCAACAATTTACTAAATATTTTAATACAATGTGAAAATGTGACATTATTTATATAAATTATACAACTATAAAAACTTATCACTGTGAGTTAAAACTACAAGTCTCTCGCTTAGCAAGTCTCAAGTCTTACAAGTCTCTCTCATTATAGCAATAGTTAAAATTTTAAATAGTTAAGATTAATTACAATGCAATTGCTTGCACATATTGAAACTTACGGCTCCCTTTGAGGTTTCACAGGTGACTTTATCACCATCTCGACTGATAACAGACGCCTTGAGATACTCCTCTTCAGCGTCAGGAACAAAACACTCTTTCTTCATGTCGAAGGGCCGCGTTTGGGCCTCCAGTCGCTCCTTGTCTGATTTCCTGAGGTACGGAGCCGCAGCTCCAAACTCCTCCATCAAGGCATCCCCCATTTTTCACCCTTGGATTGAAAAAGTGACGCGACTCGGCACTAATTTGGTTTTTAAATTATTTCAAGTGAATGTTGAAATTTCCCTGTTAAGTAAGACTAAAATCGACTCACTTTTGATGTTCTCTTCTTCAGAGACTGATGCTTCAAAGCTTTAGTTCCACACAAAAGAAAGAAAACATGTTAACAATGTCTTATTTCTTCTACTGATCACATAATACTCAACCAGGCAACACAATTCCTCCTTTCTGTCCCAAAGTCAAATGATACTACAATTAGTAAATAACTGTTTGACTTTGAAGTGAATATGTGTGTAAATCAATGTGGGCTCCAACTTACCGCACAAAAAGAAGGATAACGATGACACAATTGAAAACACGTCGTCTGCTTTTATAATGCAATTGATCCTCTAAATATGGTTGATGGCATCACACAATGAGTCCAGCTCGCCCAGTTTGGTTAGGAAGGACAGGTTGGGTATGTTGGGGAGAGGAGGGGGCAGTTTATTATGGCATTGAATATCTTTCCTGCCAGGCTCAGAGTTAACAACGGTTATTAAGAATCAAAAGTTGATGTTAGAAACATATTGAAATATCACATAAATCAGAAAAGCATTGTATGCCTGAAACACATCAGATAGAAAAGCAGTGCAGTAAGTCTACTGAAACAAATGAAACTAAAAATAAAACACAAAACACCTGAAAGATATACAGTTTCAAAACATCAGAGTTTGAGTTGAACAATGATTCTGTAAAAACGGTATTACCCTAAATCTTACTTGGTAACTTGGTAATAAATAATTAGTGTGAAGTGTTCATGACATGCAATGAAAGCTGTGCACTGTTTTTGAAACCTTATATCAGATAAAAAATATAAGTAAATGGCCAGAACTAACTTTGTGTGATTTGATCTTCTAAAAGGCATGTGTTTGTTGCATGGAGTTTCGTTACTGACACTGTTCCTGTGGTTTCCACCAGAGGCCTCGCCAGATTAACAGTTATTGAATGGGTCTGTTCAAGGTCAGAGTCTAGCTGGTGTGAATATTTCAGTTTGTGCTGTAACGGTAATGGAGCGTTTGTTTTCTTCCCGTACACTTGAGCGTAGAGAAATCCCTGTGACATTCCCTTTGAGCGCCTCGTCTTGATTGAGAGGAACAGCTTGCGTGATCTCATCCATTAACGGAGAGCTGTGAACTTTCTGATATGTATACACAACAGATCTTGAAAACATCTGATACAGATCAAATTGCACAGTGGCTTTTCAGACTGACAGTCGAGCAACATCGAAGCTTTAACACCTGTAACCTGATCAGTTGGGTTCAAGATATTCAGGCTAACAAGGAGGAATAAGAAGTGGGTGATGAGTGCTAACATCTTGCCCCTTCACACATGCTGTCTAGGGTCTAATAACACGAAGGGTGTTAATCATGAAACCCTCTGAAGATGTGAAGATGCACTTCCTACCGAAGATGTGAGATTCTTGCAAAGTCACGTTAATAGAAATGCAAAGACTGAAAAAAGTGTTGTTTTTAGGCATTACCTACACATGTTTTGTCTTCAGAATTCAAATTCTTAAGAGAAAGCGTTTAAAAAGTATACAACATCATTTGGTTTATATATTCATAACGTGGCTTTGAACTTGTGTGACACTTGTATTTCTTTCTGTTTGCCCTTGAGTATAAAGATAACGGTGTGAAATTCTTCCTGAGTGCTTCTGGCCGGCTGAGGACAGGTCAGCAGACACGTTGAAATCTGGGGTGAAGCAGGTGCTGTTTTTGTGAAGGGCTCCATGCACATAAAAAGGAGCATCTAGTTTTAGACTTTGGCACACTTGGTGGTTGCATTGTCTTAACAGAAGTTACGTGTCCAACAGAGGGAGAACAATGTGCCGCTGGTCAGGAGGAGGATTGTATTATTAGCTTGCTTTTATATAGATTAAATAGCTTTAATGTCAGGGTTTATTCTTTCTCATTTTGTTGCATTTAGGTCTGTAATTAGAAATGATGGTAATATAGAATGGATCAAATTCTAAGGCATTGCTTCCATTTCTAGTTCATACACAGACCTTTTAGTCCAGCAAGAAGGCAAAGTTAAAGATTTTGCAGATAGCCAGTAATCTCGTTTCCACAATAACAGTAAAAACACTGTCCATCAAGAGATTTAACGTAACATAAATCCGGTATAATTTAAAGGGGCAGCATAGTTGGTTTCCTCCCCTTCACCTCTCCATTCTCAGCTGGTCAGGATTGACTCCACCTTCAATCATCTGTTCATCATTGAACTGCTCATCACCTTGAATTACATCTACAATTTCCAGCACACATACACAGTTCTTTTGACCTATATTACCTAGATAAGTAAAGTTAGATAATTGTCATGAGGTTTTTCAGATGCAAGGAACCTCAGAGCTCTTCTGATGAAGGTAAGAAATGAGCTGCAAAGCTTTGATTTTCTGTTAGATGTATGGATAGAACTTTACATGAAAATTGTTGAGCATCAGAGCTTCTTAAACAGATATTAAAAATGTGTCACCCCACACACACACACACACACACTATGAGCACGGAATCTAACCTAAGAAATGTGATCATGCTTTGTCCTTCCAATTGAAAGGCGAGTTTTCCATTGTAATTTTTGATCTGTCGTTCATTCGGAGCTTTGAATAACTTAATCTGTAAATGTAGATAGATCCATAAATATGCAAAATGCAAAAGTTTAGAGGAAAACATTGTGCCATTTTGAAGAGAAAAAGAAGATTTTGTATGATAATGTAAAGCTTGTATTGTGTTTAATATGTTGTAAAACATATCTGATTGTCTAATACTAGATAGCGAATCACTCTTAATCAAGTCTTACTCTCGGAGTGTGTCCTCTATAGTGGTATGATTTTACCCAATGTATTTAATGCACTGTATTAAAACAATAGCAGAGAAGCAGGAACTTACTTGCACATTCATTTTATTCTACAGAACTACAGATAATTCACTGCCACACTGAACAAGCCTGTCAGAATGATCCACGTGTGATCTTCACTCTTCATCATGCCCTTTCTGTGAGAGGAAGAGACATGAAACAAATATTGAGAAGAAGGTACTTTCTTTTTTTAACTAAAAAAAGTTAATGTGTTGTTTATGAACCTGTTTAATTTAGTATCAACTTTAAAAATCGGCCACATATGGGGTGATGCATATGTGTTTTTATTATGTTTGATTTTTGCAAAGATAACCAACACTTACTTCACCTACTGAGAGATAGTTTGCCTAGACAGAATGAGTCTCAGTAACTGGTGAAGCAATTATTAGTCGTTTTTGCAAAAAATAAAAACACATACAGAGTATGCATTGAAGAAACTTATTTTTAAGATCATGTTTTTCATGGCTGACTCTGATACCAGAACTCTATTACAGGCCAAACTGGCCTTCAACAAGGAACCGCTGCATTCACAATCCAAATAAAGATGCACTATTTTATCTGCTGGTGCGTCTCTGTTCTTTTCTTTGCGTCCATCTTCAGCGTGTCCCATCTCTGGTCTTGATATTTCCACACAAATTACATTTTGGAAAATGTTTGCAATACTGTTTGTGAGCAACTGTTTGTGAGCAATCAGCCAAAATAAAACTAAAAACTGGTTCCAATTTCTGGCTGGTCTGCCAGTGCATCTCTAGTTTTGAGTAATACATTTCTCCAAATTGATTTTCACAATTATCTGGTTTGCAGAATCAAAGTAATCAAATTTTAGCTGTGCTCACTGATGATGACTGTATGTTAACTGGGATCACTTGCCTTGGCTCCTGTATCCCGGCTCTTGGCTCTCAGCTTGTTGACCTGAGATTCAGCAATATCAGCCCTTTCCTCGGCCTCATCCAGCTCATGCTGCAGCTTACGGAACTTGCCCAGATTGGAATTGGCTTGTTCCTCCTGTAAAAACATGTCGTGGTCGGTTAGGAATTGGTTTTGTATTCCCAAAAACAGGTGTCATATTTTGTAGATTTAACAAAGATAGATTTGAACTTTGTCTGAAAGTATTTCCAGAAAAAAAAAATCAGTGAATAAAAATAAGAATTATATTAAACATACCGCCTCTTCAGCAGCTCTCTTGTAGGATTTGACCTTCAGCTGGAGTTTGTCCACCAGATCCTGCAGACGACTCAAATTCTTACGGTCCTCCTCAGTCTGCAAACAGAGTGCACAAAGGTTTAATTGAGTCTCTATATTCAAATTATATGAAGGGTAAGACATTAAAGTATATGTGAGAGAAATAACCTGGTAGGTGAGCTCCTTGATGCGTCTCTCATATTTACGGACTCCTTTCACAGACTCGTTCGCCTTTCTCTGTTCAGTCTCCACCTCATTTTCAAGTTCTCTCACCTAAGAGATGTGAAAGAAGGGTAGATAATCAAACAAACGTATTTGAATTACAGAAAGAAAGAAAAAAACTATAGACTTGTTTTCAAAAATGTCAGCAACTTACCCTGGCCTCCAGTTTCTGGACCTGCTTCTTGCCACCCTTCATGGCGATCTGCTCAGCTTCATCCAGACGGTGCTGCAGGTCCTTGATGGTCTGCTCCATGTTCTTCTTCATGCGCTCCAGATGAGCACTGGTGTCCTGCTCCTTCTTCAGCTCCTCTGCCATCATGGCAGCATCAGTGATGGCCTTCTTGGCTTTTTCCTCAGCATTCCTGCACTCCTGCACTGCCTCCTCAACCTCAGTCTGAAGCTGAGTATTATCTCCCTCCAGCTTCTTCTTCTGATTCAGCAGGCTGGTGTTCTGGACATGGAAGAGATTGACTCTAGTTGATATTGTGTACTACTATTGTGAGAGTTTAGAGGTTTTATTTGTGTTTGTCTAATGCAGATTTGTCATACCTGAGAATGCAGGAGCTGAACTCTCTCACTGACATCCAGCAGTTCCTGCTCAGCCAGTTTCCTTCCTCTCTCAGTTTGTTCCACCAGGGATCTCAGTTCATCCAGTTCAGCCTGCAGCAGATTGTTGCGTCTCTCCACAATGGCAATGTTCTCTTTGAGATCATCGTTACCACGAAGAGCGTCATCTAGTTGCAGTTGAGCATCCTGTAGAAAACAAGTTTTACAAATGAAAAGACTGATGAACTGTGTTGGATTTCCCCTAAGCATCATAACATCTGGATTTGGAGATTCGTCATACTTTGAGATGTCCATGAAGACCCTTGAGTTGCTTCTGGGCTTCTGATGCCTGTCTGTTAGCCTGACTGAGCTGAATCTCCATCTCATTGAGGTCTCCCTCCATCTTCTTCTTCAGTCTGAGAGCTTCATTCCTGCTACGAGTCTCTGATTCCAGTGAGCTTTGCAGGGTATCCACAATTCTCTGCTGGTTTCTCTTGGTCTGCTCCATCTCTTCATCTTTCTCGGTCAACTTACGTTCAATATCAGCTTTGACCTGATTGAACTCCAGTTGAGCTCTAAGTATCTTACCTTCCTCGTGTTCAAGAGAGCCCTGTCAGTTGATGAGAAATATTTAATTCTTGCTTTTTTTCCTTTACCATATAGAGTTACTATTACATGTACAACACCTTGACTATTCATTACTTAATGGTAACAAAAAATGGCACATCACACAATATATATACCTCAGCCTCTTCCAGAGCAGTTTGAATTTCAGATTTTTCCTGCTCCAACTGCTTACGAATTTTCTCTAGCTCATGAATGTTCTTCCCACTCTCACCAATTTGTTCAGTAAGATCAGCAATCTCCTCTGTTTAAAAGGCAAGGCACTTATAGTTAATACACAAAAAAATCAAGAGAAATATTTAGAAAAACTGATCATCTTGCTCAGAGGAGGAGACCTTGGAGGTTCTTGTTTTCTCTCTTCATGGTCTCCAAATGATCCAGACACTCCTCATAAGAGTTCTTCAGTTTGAAGAGTTCGGTACTGAGAGATCTGGCTTCCTTCTGGGAGCTTTCCAGCTCAGTCTGAGACTCCTCATATTTCTGCTTCCATTCAGCTAGGACCTGTTGATAAAATCAGACTTTGACTACCATCAGACTACCATTGGAGGCGAATTGACACAAAGATTATGTATACAGTAAGTGTGTTATTCACCTTGTCAAAGTTTCTTTGCTTCTTGTCTAGAGCAGCAGCAGCAGCATTGGATCTCTCCACATCCACCATGAGATCTTCAATCTCATTCTGTAGCCTGTGCTTGGTCTTCTCCAGAGAGGAGCATTTAGCATTAACCGCTTCCACAGCTTCTTCTGCATCTTGCAGACGCTGAGCAAGTTTTTTCCTTCATGAAGACGCAAAATTTGATCCAAAATACCTTAGTTAGGCTTTTACAATTTATTTACTTGCAGAATAAAAGCAGGTGTTTCGATGGTATGCTGCTATGGACAAACTAAATATTTCCTGTTTCTTACTTAGCTTCCTCCAGTTCCTCAGTCCTCTGTATGGCATCAGTTTCATACTTGGTTCTCCACTGAGCCACCTCAGAGTTTGCCTTGGACAGACTTCGCTGCAGCTCAGCCTTGGCTTCCTGCTCCTCCTCATATTGCTCCCTCAGTAGATCAGCATCATGACGAGCAGACTGAACTGCATGAGCCAGGGCATTTTTAGCCTATGAGGATTGGACATTTCTTGTTAACAGTGTTCATTGAAATGCAATGGACAGTTGGTAACACATTCTTAAAAATTAAATGCACCTTGACTTCCTCCTCTAGTTGTCTCTTGAGGTCCTCAATCTGCTGGGTGTAGGACTGCTTGCCTCTAGTTAACTGAGAGACCAAGGAATCCTTTTCTTCCAGCTGTCTAGAAAGCTCCCCTAGATTTATAACCATTACATTACAGAAAGTAGTATGTGAACTAGCTAAACAGTTTAACAATACACAAAAAAGAAATACCTCATCTGAGTGCATACCATTCTCAGTTTGCAGTTTAGCTTTTTGCATGGTAAAGTCATTGATGCTGCGTTGTCCTTCTTCGTATTTTGTTCTATATTCTGACATCTGGTCCTCAAGGGTCCTGCACATTTTCTCCAAGTTTGCCTGGAAAGATTTAATCAGTTAATTAAACTGAACCAACACAGTGGATGAAAACAGTTACATTAATGTCTGAAGTTGACATGGAAACAAGAATTCATTACCTTGGACTTGACAAGTTGCTCCATGTTGGAAACCACATCATCCAGTTCCAGTCTGAGTTCACTCTTCTCTTTCTCCAGCTTCTGCTTCACTCTCTGGAGGTTGTCAATCTGCTCTCCCAGATCAGCCACACTGTCTGCGTGCTTCTTCCTCAATGTAGCCGCAGTGGACTCATGTTGCAGAGTGGCCTCTTCGAGGTCTCTGTGCAGTTTTTGGAACTCAGCTTCACGTTTCTTGTTCATCTCAATCTGAGCAGCTGTGGCTCCACCAGCCTCCTCCAACCTCTCACTGATCTCCTCCAGTTCTCTAGACAAATCAGCTCTCTGTTTCTCAACTTTAGCACGAGCAGCTCTCTCAGCCTCCAGCTCTTCCTCAAGCTCTTCAATTCGGGCCTAGTAATGTGAGCAAAACCAATGTTAAAGCTTCAATTCCTACTTGCAACAAAGTCCTTATATTTAAAAATCCTAAAGTTTACCTGCAGCTCCTTCAGTTTCTTCTGGAGTTGGGCTGCCATTGCCTGCTCATCTTCAATCTTGCTATTGAGCTGGCTGATCTCAAAGTCCTTCCTGTGTTGCAGAACAGATTTGATTACCATTATTATAAGGAATTTAGATTGTAAGCTATTTTCTAAAATAATTTTCCCCCCACTGGAAAACACACTTTTTAATTCTCTCTTCCATTTGCTGTTTGTCATTTTCCAGGTCCATCACGCTCTCTTGGGTCAACTTTAAGTCTCCCTCAAGCTTCCTCTTTGCTCTCTCTAGATCCATACGAAGCTTCTTTTCCTGTTCCAGGGAACCTTCAAGCTGGAAGGACAATATTTTGTTCAGAATTGTAAATGTCAACTTTTTAATTTAGTGTCAACAAACCACCTACATCATCCACTTGTTGCTCCAGCTTGGCTTTGGCTTTGGTGAGTGTGTTGACTTTGTCTTCCTCACTCTGAAGGTCATCCAGCGTTTGCTGATGGGCCTCCTGAAGAGCTTTCTTCTCCTTGGTTAACTTGGCGATTATTTCATCCAAAGCTGCCATCTCCTCTGTCAGGTTTTTAACCTGTAGAAATAAATCATTTTATCAACCCATTATTAGCACACCATTCTAGCATCACTAACAGGTTCAGTGTTGAAAACTGACCTTGTTCTCAGTGGCATGTTTCTCTTTCTCCACTTTGGCTAGAGTGAGCTCAAGATCATCAATGTCCTTCTTGAGCTCAGAACATTCATCCTCCAGCTTTCGTTTCTTTGCCGTCAGCTCAGAATTAATTTCTTCTTCATCTTCCAGTCTCTCAGTCATTTCTTTGAGTTTGGCCTCAAGCTGGATCTTATTCTTGATCAGACCCTCACATCTCTCCTCAGCATCACAAAGATTATCTTGCTCCTTTTTGCATATAACGAAACACAATTGAAGAAACTCTACATCATGTTTAATTATAAATTGCATTTAATCAAAATTCATAAAATCATAAACTTACAGCTTGGACTTGGAGTTGTAGGTCGTTCTTCTCTTGGAGAAGAGAAACCATCTTTTCTTCAAGCTCCTTTCTACGGGATTCAGATTTGGCATAAGCCTCCTTCAACTTCAGGAATTCTTCCTTCATGTTGGCCATCTCTTTCTCTGCTTCAGCAGATCTCAGGAGTGGTTTGATCTTGAAGTAGAGCTTCATCCAGGGCCAATTCTTGACACCCATGAAGGCACGTACATTCCACTGGATCACAAGCAAGGCATCTCTGCAATGTAATGTTGCACATTAATATCTTAAACTAATTCAAAGTATTGATCTACCGTTTATTGAGAGTCTCCGATTTCTAACCTGCGCTCAACAATCTTCTGGAACTCAATTCTTGAGAGAATACCACGAGCTCTTGCTTGAATACCAGTGATGATGAGAGCAAGACGGTCGTCTCTCATCTCTTCAAGAGTACCCAGGAGACCAGCTTTGAAGAACACCTTCAAATAAATATTATATTTCTACCTTAAGAGAATCCATACAGTTCAAAAATAGTTTGATGAACATTATATTCTAGGCCATTTTGAAACATTGTCTGTCATACCTTAGTATGTCCAAACTTGTACTGGTTGTGATCAATATCCAGAGATCCCAATAGTTTTTCTGCTCCTTTCCTGCTGTCAATAAACTGTCCTTCAGGGATAGCAGCAGGATTCAGGATGCGGTATCTGTCACAATCATAAGTAAATGCTGTTGTTGTTGTTTTCAATCACAAAGTCTTGTTGCATAATTTTATGGCTGTTTTCTGTTTTTGACCCAAGTGCAACTCTCGCATGTCTTGTATTTAGTGAATGTACCTCTGTTTGAAATCTCCATACAGGATCCTGTTGGGGAATCCCTTTCTGCAGATCCTGATGCCCTCCAGCACACCGTTACAGCGCAGCTGGTGCATGACCAGAGGATTCTCCATCGCCCCAGGAGTCTTGCTCTCGTTGGGGATAAGGCAGCGCACAAAGTGAGGGTGAGTTGACCGTAAGTTGGTCATCAGCTTGTTCAAGTTCTCCTGTGGATAGATATTATCCATGACTCTCGCCTATACTATACCTTACAAAAAAATACAATGATTCATCATGAAAGGCACTGTATATGTTACCCTGTGAAGGGCAGACACTGTCTGAAAAGAAGAGCCCTTTTTCTTCTTCTCCTTTCCTTTGCCACCTCCTCCTCCCTCCATTGCTGTTGCAAGAAATACCATGTTCATATGTATTAAAAGTATTTTTTTTTAAATCACAAAAAAGTCTTTGTTTGTTTCTAGGATTCATTTCCTTCCAGTAATTTGTCAGAAACACACCTGAGTCAGCACCAGCATACCCAGCAAACAGGTGAGACAGAAGTTTCATGGTGGATTTCTGATAGAGGCCAACAACTGTCTCATTGAGAGGGTCCTTGTTCTTCACCAGCCAGTTATTGATGTTGTAGTCGACAGTGCCAGCGTAGTGAACCAGGGAGAAATGTGCCTCTGGTTTACCTTTGACAATCCTGGGCTTCTGGAAGTTGTTTGATTTCCCCAAATGGTTGTCATAAAGCTTAGCTTTGAATGTTGCATCACTGGCTTTGGGGAACATGCACTCCTCTTCAAGGATGGACATGATACCCATTGGCTGGCAAACGATTAAAATGTTTCAAATTAGCTGAGCTGTATTGATCCAATACCTAATTTTTCTCAAATTTAAAAACCCACCTTCTCAATAAGATCAATGCAAGCCTGCAAGTCCATGCCAAAGTCAATAAACTCCCAGTCAATGCCCTCCTTCTTGTATTCCTCTTGCTCCAAAACAAACATGTGGTGGTTGAAGAACTGCTGTAACTGTGAAGTTGCTGTGAACTGTGAAGTTGATGCACAGCTGCTCAAAGGTGTTGAACTAGAACAGAGTAACAGTGTTGTCATCATGGGTAGAAAACAGAACCACAGAATGACGGTTTTAGAGTCATTTTTAATGCAACGTTGGAAGCCACAATGAAATGATTTTATTGTTAATCGTAATGCCAATGCACTCCTAAAATCTAACCAAACAACATTTTTGTGCGTATACGCAATTTAAAATTAACAAAAGTTACATTATATTCCAGTTTAATGGACCAAAAACATTATTAGCACATCTTATTTGAGCAAACATATGGATAACTAAAGATTATGTGCTACTTACTATTATTTATATTGTATATATCCTGCAGCTTCATTCAATAGAAGACAGGAAATAAATGTGTGCCAAACCATTTCATGGGTCTTTAACTCCACATTACAACGATGTCATATAATTAACGTTCATGCATGTAGTAAATTTTGGACATCATTTACTTTTGATAATGAACAATTTAAGACTATATTTAAACAATAGTCATACAACTGAGCCCAGTGAAATGTAACTTTGAAGACTACTGTAGTTGGAGAGTCCATGATGAGCCTCCAGGAAATGTTACTCAATGGCGACAGCTGAATTGTGTCTAGATCCAGAAAAGTGACTAATAGCAACAGCATCAAGTACTTACGTCAAAGATCTCAAATCCAGCAATGTCCAGCACACCAATGAAGTACTGGCGAGGCTGTTTGGTGTCCAGCGATTGGTTGATTCTCACAACCATCCAAAGAAACATCTTCTCGTACACTGATTTGGAAAGAGCGCCGATAGCATAGTACACCTGTCCGATAGAGAAAAAAATGTTGCATAATAATGTGTGTTTATGGTTATGTTCACAGTACGTTATGAAGGAGTGTCAATCATAGAATGCTGGACATTCTGTCCCTTGGTGACCCACTCATTTCCCACTTTTACTCTTGGGTGGCATAAAGCCTTGATGAGATCAGCAGAGTTCAGGCCCATCAGATAAGCTGATTTATCAGCATCTGTTGTCAAAAATAGAATTACATCACAATGGTTAATGGTAATGAGCCTTTTATGTGTGCTCATGCTCACTTACTCAATTACTTGAGCATTGAAGAGCACAGAAACATGCTGTCAATGCTGCCATCCAAAATGTTATCAATTAGCTACATTATATTTCTTAGTATTGAAGTAGTAATGTTTATACATTCTCAGAATATCACAGTTACAGTTTTAGTAGAGAGGTGCTGCACAGATGCAGGTAATTCCCACATACACAATCCTCTGATTTATAGCAGACAGAATTCTGTATCCAGTGACCATGATATGAGATATGTGTTATCTCTATTTGGTTCTTATACTGACCCTCAGTCCCATCAGCCTCGGCCTGTTCCTCTCTTTGCTTCTGCTTGAACTTCATGTTGCCGTAATGCATGATGGCACCAGTGAGCTTGTAGATGCTGTTCTTCTCCTCTTGGGTGAAGCCCAACACATCGAACGCTTCCTACAGCAAATATACAGTGTGTCTAATAATTTCTTGCATTATATGGCAAGTTATGGTATATTAAACTTTGTGAACCCAGCAAAGGTATAGTTGTTTTACTAACGCACATCAGTAGCCATCAGCTCATCAGCATCATCAATGGAGGCCACTTGCGTCTCTCCCTGAGATATGAAGGCGTAATCATAAGGGTTTGCTGTGATCAGCAGCATCTCTGAGAGGATAAAAAAAAGGTAAAGAAAGTAAAAATATAATAAATGGAACAACAGAGTCGTCTGATGGCTTGTGATTTTGCTTACCCAGAAGTTCTGGTTTCTTCTGAGACAGGATCTGGTAGAAGATGTGATAGTCTCTCTCAGCCTTGAGCTGGTAAGTGACACGGGACTTCTCCAACAGATCTGTTTGTAGAAATGTAGAAGTTAAGCTTCCAGAGAAAAGAATGAGAAAAGTTAGATATGAGCTATCAAAGATCTTTCTTACAAGTCTCAATATCAGCAGATGCTAGCTTGCCACTGGCAGCAAAGTGGATGCGGATGAACTTGCCCTGTTTGAAAACAACAGCTTGCAATGTAATTTCATTTAGGTAAAGTCCTTTAAATCAGCATATTTTGAAGCTGGAGGCAGATAAAACTCACAAATCTGGAGGAGTTGTCATTCCTGATGGTCTTGGCATTCCCAAAAGCCTCCAGAGCAGGATTACACTGGATGATTTGATCCTCCAGAGTTCCCTAGAGAACACAATATTTGACATTTGTGCATGGTGAATGACAATATCAATCAATGACAATCCAGTCTTTTTAGTTTGATTTGAGATGTTTTCCATTTACCTTCTTATCACTCGTCTCCTTCTTAGATGGACTAGCAGCAATGCTGGCAAAATACTGAATGACTCTCTTGGTGTTCACAGTCTTTCCAGCACCGGATTCTCCACTGTCAACACAAACCAGTCTTAGACTGAGCATTTATATATATCTTGTCTTATTGAGACTTTGCAGCCAATTAAAAAGCACATAGTCTTACGTGATAAGAATTGACTGGTTTTCTCTGTCTGAAAATAAAAACAATGATTTGTTAGAAAATGGATCGGTTACTTATTCATCCAGCAAAGTAATATAAATGCAGTACATAAACGCAGTACATAAATGCAGTATATAAACAGTTTGTACATATGCTGAGTAGACGCACCTGACAGCATGTACTGATAGGCGTTGTCAGAGATGGAGAAGATGTGAGGAGGAGCTTCACTCCTCTTCTTTCCTCTGTAAGCAAGAACAACCTCCTGGTTGTACACCGGCAGCCACTTGTAGGGATTGACAGTGACACAGAAGAGCCCAGAGTAGGTCTGAAAGAGATTCACAGAAGGTTTAGATCTGCTCATGCAAGATAAAGAGAATGTGTGAGTGTTTGAAGACTCGACTCACGTAGATCATCCAGGCTGCGTAACGCTCTTTGAGGTTAAACAGCACAGCGGGCTCGTGCAGGAAGGTGAACATCGCCATGTCCTCAATTTTATCGAACTTTGGCGGGTTCTGAGGGTGAACGTCAACCTCCTTCACAGTTACTGTCTGTGAGAACATGAGATTTGAGTGTCAAAACCTTTAATTCATACAGATGTAGGTCAATAGAGGTGATCGAAATGTTATTATTTGATTCCTTACTCTAATTATCCAGGCCTTGTTGTAAACATAACATTCTGACAGGTGTGTTAATGTACAGAAACGTCAATTGCACTTTGTGAATTTTTAAAATCGCCCAATTAATCATTATGCCAACATGATATCTTGAACTTACGGTTTCCTTTGAGGTTTCACAGGTGACTTTATCACCATCTCGACTGATAACAGACGCCTTGAGATACTCCTCTTCAGCATCAGGAACAAAACACTCTTTCTTCATGTCGAAGGGCCGCGTTTGGGCCTCCAGTCGCTCCTTGTCTGATTTCCTGAGGTACGGAGCCGCAGCTCCAAACTCCTCCATCACGGCATCCCCCATTTTTCCACTAGCCGGCTGTTTATAAATGTATCCAAACAGATTACTATACATATTTGGAGACTTAAGACACCAAAATAACAAAAATGTTCAAGCAAAAAAACAAGATTAATCTGTTGAGTGTTTGTCAAGGTCACTTACCTCTACAGATCAACTCTCCAGACACTGATGGTTCACTGCTCTAGGGTCACACACAAATAGAAAGCAGAATTACTTATTTAACATCAAACATTGTCTATTATCTGATACATGTAGTCAATAAGGAGCAAACATGCAACCGGAAAAACTTGTTTGACAAAAATCGGATATAATGTAAACCGATGGAATTGTTAATAACATCAGGGATTCCTGGAAAGTCTGAGGCTTCCCTGAAGGCTTACCGTTTGATGATATGACAGAAAACCTGTCTGAGACCGTAGACTCTCCACCCCTTTTTATAACGCAAGAGGTGCTCTAAATAAGGCTGCAGGAATTTCTGAAGCATGTTAGTGTCTGAGTTTGGTAGGATGTGGATGGGATGGGTGTTTGTGGGAGACAGGTGTGCGTTTATTTTCTATAGGGTATAATTCATGCCAGTAAGGACCTGTTTACTTTGTCAACATATGTACTTTCATTCATGCTTCCAATTGCAAGTTATTATATGTAAGGTAAAGCGATTTAGAAGAAATATTAAGATTTTAGCATAAATGGTGGATTGCAAAGGAAACTGAAAGGTTGGTGAAATCACAATCCTGCTACATTTTACCATTGTGTTAACCTATTAATCCCAATCATAACCATTTTTATATTGTCTGAAAACTGAAAAAATAAAATGTTTTTTTTGTATTAGTTAGCTGCTGTTGGCTCAAAGAGAATACGTCTCATTGTTGCTCAAGGACAAGTGTCATTTCATACATGCTTTTTATGCATTCGAGCAGCCGCAACAGAATCCAGAAGGGACAAGGTCAGTTTCCAGTTGCCGTGATTGCTTCACTCACACTTTCATCGCTGACACGCCATTGTTCCTTTGCCTTGACACTTGAGGACAAAGATAACCTGTGAAATTCTTGCTGGATGCTTCTAAATGATTGAGAAGAACAGCTTGTGTGATCTCAGCAACCAGCGTTGATTTCTTTCTCCAGCCCTGAGTGAATTAATACACTCAATCAAGTCCTCAATGTGGATTTGATATTCATTGTAGGAACTGTGTCTATTTAGTCATTCCTACTTTTTTTGATATCGGCATCAACCCCAATCCCAGGTACTAGAACATCTAAAAAATAGGCAACATTTTCAGACTGAATGATTAGATATGATCAGCTGCACAGTGTAAAGATACAAAGGCCTAAAAGTGACACAAGTCACATTTCACATTATTTTTTGGTTCTAGAGTTGTGAATTTAAATGAACAGATGAATTACTTAACTTTGTCTCCTTCCAAGACATGTATGCAGTTCGTCTTTCTGTGGAAAGCAAAAGAGAGTCATGTATTCAGAAGGATGCTGGAGTACAAACAGCACCGGACCTCATTGACTTTAATTGCATTGACATTTTCAAATCATGTATTAAACAAAAACAAGAAAGTTAGTCAAATTTGAACCAGATGAGGGTGAGAAAATCCAACTGAACTTGAGGTATCAATTCATTTTAATGCTACTAGACCTATTTTTTGTATCTGAAATGCTAACTTTTATCAACACTTTTGTAGGAACGCATGCAACAACTAAGTGCACAATACGCCCGTGAACTTTGAGCATCGTCTGCATATGGAGGAGGTCTGTGGCCGACTGTCACTCATCGTCTTACCGCATTGTTTCCTTCCCATTGTCCTTGAGTACAAAGATAACCCTGTGAAATTCCTACTGAGCCTCTGATGAAATAGGAGCAACCGATGAGGGACATTGAGAACACATAAAGCGGATGCCTCACTTGTAAAGGTCTCCAAGCGCATAAATAAACGTCAAGTGGTTCATGTTGGCACCCTTGCGTACCATGTACATACTACTTAACTTACATGGCCAATTGAGGCAAAACGATGCTGGTCACAAGACAAGGGTGTATTATTAACCAACATAGGTTACCATACATATTGAGTTAAGACAAGCAGAGAAAGAAGAAATAGCCATTGTTTGTTTTCTAGTTCTTTTTAAAAGCGCTTTATGCTAATATGTAATGATCATTTGTATCCAAAAGGGTGAATGTTTAAGATGCTGCTAGGTTTCATTTTCCTCATGAGGGAGTCTTGAGATGTCAAGCCAGCAGTTATCATCTCCTGACGTCTTAATATATCTCAAGCATCTTCTGCTGTGGTTTAAGGTTGCAGGATGGCTGGTTCCTCTGTGAAGCTTTGAGGAGCTCCTCCCTACGTTCAGCTGTTAGACTCCACCTCGCACCGGCACTGGCCTGTTCTTCACCTTTTAACGCTAGGTTTTACCAGCATGCACAGTTCTCTTTATGCATTCAACGTTCAGCCTTACAGGCAGGGACTCTTCAACAAAGCTGCATTGTTTCATTTAGCAGTTTTTTTTTGTTTGGAACTTTTGAATAGATTCATCTTTTCATTTGTTTTGCAGATGTTAAGGCTCGTGTTCTCGAGAGGGACAAGGACATTTGATGCAGGTGAGACCATTAAATTAAAGATATTCTGTTGTGTTATCTATTTCTTATAGATGCTCTATAGATATTGGCCTCACTATCAATGCTTTTTCTTGTTCTATCACTTTCAGTTTGGAGGATGTTTAGAGGACATGTTGGTCTGTCAGAGATCAAACACACAGGACTAGAATAATATGGTAGGTGTTTTTTACTTGTAAAAATACAAAATGGTAAACCTGTATTGTATAAAATGATATACATATGTCAAGCACCTTTTGTCACAAATTATGCAAATCACTTTTTAAATTAATATAAAACCTACCAAACTCGGTCTATAAAAGCTCTTGCAAGTTTTAACCTCACAAATTGGAAATTAACGTTTGCACATTAATCGCATGCACTGAATTAAAATAGTAGTGCAGATTAATAATGAATTATATTGAATTTTAAAAATGCACACTTAAGCTTAATATTTTTTGTCGTAGATTTATTCGAATTTCAGAAAAACTGGACGGAAAAAATCAAATCTGAAGAATTTGCGTATAAATTACATATACTTGTATAATTAGGGCTGCGCCAACTAAAGTTTTTCTAGTAGACTAGCAGTTATTCATTCACGCCATTAGTTGACGAAATCACACATTTGTATTATTTTAATTACTTAAATATACTTGCTTGGGGCATGGGCGGGGATGCTAAACCATAATGAGTCTTTTAATATAATAAGTATATTCACTTAAAGCTCGTTGCAAGGCACTGGCATACGTAGTAAATATGAATGCGCCTTAAAAAAAGCTAGGAGACATTTTAATTATTTATTAATAAACTAAATACACTAGTGTTTTCTCAGTCAGTGTCTGCTTAAATTTTTATTTACTATGCTGACTCTCGTATTTGTTTTTTTAATTGGTTCATTTAAAACACATTTCACAATAGCACACAATGTTGGTGCTATTGTGAGTTTAGAAAAATAAAAGTAAACTAGTAATCTCTTTATAGTTTCAAATACATAGTTTTGAATGTACTATTATCTCTATAATCAAAAATGATGGCATATTTTAAGTCCTCTGTTATCAGGATAAAATGCAAGTGATTGCATCGGCGTCTCAATGTCATGAAGTACGCCATTCTTAAGCTTCCATACTTGAATATGTGCCTAATAATAGTGCACATTTATCCAAGTAATCATAAGAGCCAATCGCCATGTGAAGTAGCTTGTATTTGCTGTGTTTCAAATAATAAGCCATATTTGAGGTCAATGGATGACCAACGCTTGAATTTTACCTGCCCGTCATACTGTAATTGCCACAAGTTAAAGATCTGTCCATCATTTACTGCAGGACTTTGCCACTTCCTGTGGACTTTTTTCCCTCTCTGTGACTAATCGACTAATATAATGTTGGTCAAGCATCTTCTCGTCAACTAACTTTTAGGTAATATATAATGTTGTTTGCATTGTAGCAACAGCCGAATGTTGTTTTGTATTTTGCTCATTGGTTCATTGGTTCATAGTTCATTGGACCGGTCTGTTTGTCTATATCTTTGGTAAATCAGAAAACACATTTTTGATGTACTTTTTACATTTATTCATGTATAATTGATAAAAGTGCCAGCCAAATATCAAAACACTGTTTAAATCATTGTTTTTAAATACGACAAAAACCACAAGAAAAGTTGAATTTGCAATCTTTATTCTACAGAACTACAGGTAATGGCGTGAAGAAGCACAGAGTCAAACCAGACAAGCTTTTCAGAAAGATGCAACAACTTCACTCTTCATCGTGTCCTTTCTGTGAGGAAAAGAAAAGGACAAAAAAAAGTTGGAAAGGTAATAGTCTAATTTGATTTGAGTTTTTATAATACATCTAATCTTAGACTCACCCAGACATAGATAAGCATAAGTATTCTCTTTTAACTTACTTTACAGTTCATCTGGCATCACCTAAAGGCTTTAGAAATGTATTGTAAAACATTACTCATTGAGCCTTCTTAAACTATGATAGTAAGCACACAAAATACTGGGTTAACCTACCTTGGATCCTGTATCCCGGCTCTTGGCTCTCAGCTTGTTGACCTGAGATTCAGCAATATCAGCCCTTTCCTCGGCCTCATCCAGCTCATGCTGCAGCTTACAGAACTTGCCCAGATTGGAATTGGCTTGCTCCTCCTGATTAAATCAAAATGTCACTGGCAAAAACAATATACAGTACAGTGTATGAAGTAGGGATGTACAGGCAATGAACTTACCGCCTCCTCAGCAGCTTTCTTGTAGGATTTGACCTTCAGCTGGAGTTTGTCCACCAGGTCTTGAAGACGAGCCAGATTCTTCCGGTCTTCCTCAGTCTGTTAACAGACTTTTGATTATGTGTGGTCTAGGTGGTTTGAAGATGGGGATATTGGGGTGGTTGTATTGAATAGAGAAATAACCTGGTAGGTGAGCTCCTTAACGCGTCTCTCATATTTACGGACTCCTTTCACAGACTCGCTCGCCTTTCTCTGTTCAATCTCCACCTCATTTTCCAACTCTCTCACCTACCGAAACCAGAAATTATTTCAGTTCTCTAAAAAGCTATTGATCTCCGAATCCATGTAAATAGTCATCTTCACAAAAGTGATTCATTTTTAATAGAAAATGCGTTAAGAACTGAGTTTCAACAACTTACCCTGGCTTCCAGTTTCTGGACCTGCTTCTTGCCACCCTTCATGGCGATCTCCTCAGCTTCATCCAGACGGTGCTGCAGGTCCTTGATGGTCTGCTCCATGTTCTTCTTCATGCGCTCCAGATGAGCACTGGTGTCCTGCTCCTTCTTCAGCTCCTCTGCCATCATGGCAGCATCAGTGATGGCCTTCTTGGCTTTTTCCTCAGCATTCCTGCACTCCTGCACTGCCTCCTCAACCTCAGTCTGAAGCTGAGTATTATCTCCCTCCAGCTTCTTCTTCTGATTCAGCAGGCTGGTGTTCTGGACATGGAAGAGATTGACATTCATGTAGTCTCTAGTTGATATTGTGTGCTAAGAGAGGGTTTAGAGGTTTTATTTGTGCTTGTCTAATGCAGATGTGTCATACCTGAGAATGCAGGAGCTGAACTCTCTCACTGACATCCAGCAGTTCCTGCTCAGCCAGTTTCCTTCCTCTCTCAGTTTGTTCCACCAGGGATCTCAGTTCATCCAGTTCAGCCTGCAGCAGATTGTTGCGTCTCTCCACAATGGCGATGTTCTCTTTGAGATCATCGTTACCACGAAGAGCATCATCTAGTTGCAGTTGAGCATCCTGTAGAAAACAAGTTTTACAAATGAAAAGACTGATGAACTGTGTTGGATTTCACCTAAGCATCATAACATCTTGATTTGAAGATTCGTCATACTTTGAGATGTCCATGAAGACCCTTGAGTTGCTTCTGGGCTTCTGATGCCTGTCTGTTAGCCTGACTGAGTTGAATCTCCATCTCATTGAGGTCTCCCTCCATCTTCTTCTTCAGTCTGAGAGCTTCATTTCTGCTACGAGTCTCTGATTCCAGTGAGCTTTGCAGGGTATCCACCATTCTCTGCTGGTTCCTCTTGGCCTGCTCCATCTCTTCATCTTTCTCAGCCAGCTTACGTTCAATATCAGCCTTGACCTGATTGAACTCCAGTTGAGCTCTAAGTATCTTACCTTCTTCATGTTCAAGTGAGGCCTGATCAATTTAAAGAAAGAAAAGCATTTAGCATTCTTGCCAGTGTATAACTAGAAAAACTAGACATACATCATGTTCACACAGCACAATCAATTTACCTCAGCCTCTTCCAGAGCAGTTTGAATTTCAGCTTTCTCCTGCTCCAGCTGCTTTCGAATTTTCTCTAGTTCATGTATGTTTTTCCCACTCTCACCAATTTGTTCGGTGAGATCAGCAATCTCCTCTGATTGGTAGGAATAGTAATAATGGTTAATATATAAGAAAGTCAAGAGATATATAAAAGGTTTATGAAATTAATGTGAATCTCTAGATGACTTATGCATAAAGAGCACCTTGGAGGTTCTTGTTTTCTCTCTTCATGGTCTCCAAATGATCCAGAGACTCCTCATAAGAGTTCTTCAGTTTGAAGAGTTCAGTGCTGAGAGATCTGGCTTCCTTCTGGGAGCTTTCCAGCTCAGTCTGAGACTCCTCATATTTCTGCTTCCATTCAGCTAGGACCTGTTGATAGAATCAGACTTTGATTAGCTACCATTGGAGGCGAATGAACACAAAGATTATGTATACAGTAAGTGTGTTTTATTTACCTTGTCAAAGTTTCTTTGCTTCTTGTCCAGAGCAGCAGCAGCAGCATTGGATCTCTCCACATCCACCATGAGATCTTCAATCTCATTCTGCAGCCTGTGCTTGGTCTTCTCCAGAGAGGAGCATTTAGCATTAACAGCTTCCACAGCTTCTTCTACATCTTGCAGACGCTGAGCCAGCTTTTTCCTTCATGAAGACGCAACATTTGTTCCAAAATACCTTAGTTAGGCTTATACAACTTATTTACTTGCAGAATAAAAGCAGGTGTTTGGATGGTATGCTGCTATGGACAAACAATATATTTCCTGCTTCTTACTTAGCTTCCTCCAGTTCCTCAGTCCTCTGGATGGCATCAGTTTCATACTTGGTTCTCCACTGAGCCACCTCAGAGTTTGCCTTGGACAAACTTCGCTGCAGCTCAGCCTTGGCTTCCTGCTCCTCCTCATATTGCTCCCTCAGCAGATCAGCATCATGACGAGCAGACTGAACTGCATGAGCCAGGGCGTTCTTAGCCTATAAGATATTTACGATTAATGTTTTCTGTAATGGGAAGCGGCAGAAAGCTGTAGTCCCTTCCAGTCCCTTCAATAACTTATTGGGTGATGTGGTAATTAGGTGCATGACCAACATTGGTTGCAATACCTTGACTTCCTCCTCTAGTTGTCTCTTGAGGTCCTCAATCTGCTGGGTGTAGGACTGCTTGCCTCTTGTTAGCTGAGAGACCAAGGAAGCCTTTTCTTCCAGCTGTCTAGAAAGCTCCCCTGAGGTTATAACCATTATCTTACAGAAAGTAGTGTGTGGTCTTCATAATTAGTCTAACAATGCATAGAATACAGTAAAACCTCAAAAGAATATATATAACATTTTCGGTTTGTAGCCTAGCTTTTTGCATGGTAAAGTCATTGATGATGCGTTGTCCTTCTTCATACTTTGTTCTGTATTCTGACATCTGGTCCTCAAGGGTCCTGCACATTTTCTCCAAGTTTGCCTGGATAGAAACAATACAATAAATGAATATCAAATAAAGCATAAGACAATGTGATTCTTAAGAACACTCAAGGTGGAGAAAAACATTCAAAATACTAACATGGAAACAAGAATTCATTACCTTGGACTTGGCAAGCTGCTCCATGTTGGAAACCACATCGTCCAGTTCCAATCTGAGTTCACTCTACTCTTTCTCCAGCTTCTGCTTCACTCTCTGGAGGTTATCAATCTGCTCTCCCAGATCAGCCACACTGTCTGCGTGCTTCTTCCTCAATGTAGCCGCGGTGGCCTCATGTTGCAGAGTGGCCTCTTCGAGGTCTCTGTGCAGTTTCTGGAACTCAGCTTCACGTTTCTTGTTCATCTCAATCTGGGAAGCTGTGGCTCCACCAGCCTCCTCCAACCTCTCACTGATCTCCTCCAGTTCTCTGGACAGATCAGCTCTCTGTTTCTCAACTTTAGCACGAGCAGCTCTCTCAGCTTCCAGCTCTTCCTCAAGCTCTTCAATTCGGGCCTAGTAATGTGAGGAAGACCAAAGTTAAAGATTGAATCTAATTGATCAAATTGTCTACCTTTTTTGTAATCATCAAGTTTACCTGCAGCTCCTTTAGTTTCTTCTGAATTTGGGCTGCCATTGCTTGCTCATCTTCAATCCTGCTGCTGAGTTGGCTGATCTCAAAATCCTTCCTGTATTTCAGAACAGATTTGATGGCAATAATTAAAAAGGTACTCAGGTTTGGAGTTGTAATTTTGGATAACTATTTCCCTCTCTGGAAAACACACTTTTTAATTCTCTCTTCCATTTGCTGTTTGTCATTTTCCAGGTCCATCACACTCTCTTGGGTCAACTTTAAGTCGCCCTCAAGCTTCCTCTTTGCTCTCTCCAGATCCATACGAAGCTTTTTTTCCTGTTCCAGGGATCCTTCAAGCTGGAAGAACAATATTTTGTTCAGAATTGTAAATGTCACCTTTTTCTTTTACAACAGATGTGTCAACAAACCACTCACATCGTCCACTTGTTGCTCCAGCTTAGCTTTGGCTTTGGTGAGAGTGTTGACTTTGTCTTCCTCACTCTGAAGGTCATCCAGCGTTTGCTGATGGGCCTCCTGAAGAGCTTTCTTCTCTTTGGTCAGCCTGGCGATGATTTCATCCAAAGCTGCCATCTCTTCTGTCAGGTTTTTAACCTGTAGAAAGATGTCATTGTATCAATGGACTCTTTTCACGGCATTCTTGTATCACTTCAGTGTTGAAAACTGACCTTGTTCTCAGTGGCATGTTTCTCTTTCTCCACTTTGGCCAGAGTGAGCTCAAGATCATCAATATCCTTCTTGAGCTCAGAACATTCATCCTCCAGCTTTCGTTTCTTTGCCGTCAGCTCAGAATTCATTTCTTCTTCATCTTCCAATCTTTCAGTCAATTCTTTGACTTTCGCCTCAAGCTGGATCTTATTCTTGATCAGACCCTCACATCTCTCCTCAGCATCACAGAGATTATCTTGCTCCTGTTTACAGGTACAAAAATGTATGTATGCCTTTATTTTAATCAACAGTAGAGTTGAATTTTATTCGTGAATTAATAAAATCAAACTTACAGCTTGGACTTGGAGTTGCAGGTCATTCTTCTCTTGGAGAAGAGAAACCATCTTTTCTTCAAGCTCCTTTCTGCGGGCTTCAGATTTGGCATAAGCCTCCTTCAACTTCAGGAATTCTTCCTTCATGTTGGCCATCTCTTTTTCTGCTTCAGCAGATCTCAGCAGTGGTTTGATCTTGAAGTAGAGCTTCATCCAGGGCCAATTCTTGACACCCATGAAGGCACGTACATTCCACTGGATCACAAGCAAGGCATCTCTGCAAAATGAAACTATTCTTTTTTTGTCTCTTTTTATGGTGCATTGAAAGATATAAATTTCCACCTAATTACCTGCGGTCAACAAGCTTCTGGAATTCAAGTCTTGCAAGAAGACCACGTGATCTAGCTTGAATATTGGTGATGATGAGAGCAAGACGGTCATCTCTCATTTCTTCAAGGGTACCCAGGAGACCAGCCTTGAAGAACACCTTCAAACAAAAGATGTTAATTCAGTGACCTATGATCAACACGGACTTAACAGGCAGTCTATTGAAGGCATCCGTGCACAAACAGAGCAATCCTGCAAGTCCCCTAGAGATTTGGGACACTTGTTAGGGATGTCAATCTTCTAATGTCTCAGCACACTGATCTCGGATAGGAGAACGTACTTTAAACTTAAAGAAATCTACTTAGAATTACACAAAGCAAATACCAATTAACATACATACCTTAGTATGTCCAAATTTGTACTGGTTGTGATCGATATCCAAAGATCCCAATAATTTCTCAGCTCCTTTTCTGCTGTCAATGAACTGACCTTCTGGTATGGCAGCAGGGTTTAGGATACGATATCTGTTGTTCCATATTTAAAAAAACGAAGAGGTTAAATTGTGTTGTTTTTGCCATTGGCAATACTGATATAGGATTTTTTTTTTGAAGAAGAAGCTAAATAATTTAATGGGCTTTCATTTTTGTCATTTACAAAACGTAGTCTTGTTGCATAACTTATTTCAAGGTTTTGACCCAAGTGCAACTCTCGCATGTCTTGTATTTAGTGAATGTACCTCTGCTTGAAATCTCCATACAGGATCCTGTTGGGGAATCCCTTTCTGCAGATCCTGATGCCCTCCAGCACACCGTTACAGCGCAGCTGGTGCATGACCAGAGGATTCTCCATCGCCCCAGGAGTCTTGCTCTCATTGGGGATGATGCAGCGCACAAAGTGAGGGTGAGTTGACCTCAAGTTGGTCATAAGCTTGTTCAAGTTCTCCTGTGGATAGATATTATCCATGACTCTCCTCTATACTATCCTAAATATACAATTCATTATGGATCAGCATAAAAAGCACTTGTATACGTTACCCTGTGAAGGGCAGACACTGTCTGAAAAGAAGAGCCCTTTTTCTTCTTCTCCTTTCCTTTGCCACCCGCTCCTCCTTCTGCGACTGTTAAAGAAAAATATTAAAATGAACCTTGCAATAAATCCTTATTAAAATGCTTATGTCAAGGTTGTTTCATGTCATCAGCATAACACACCTGAGTCAGCACCAGCATAATTAGCAAACAGGTGAGACAGAAGTTTCATGGTGGATTTCTGATAGAGGCCAACAACTGTCTCATTGAGAGGGTCCTTATTCTTCACCAGCCAGTTATTGATGTTGTAGTCAACAGTGCCAGCGTAGTGAATCAGGGAGAAATGGGCCTCTGGTTTACCCTTGACAATCCTGGGCTTCTGGAAGTTGTTTGATTTCCCCAAATGGTTGTCATAAAGCTTAGCTTTAAATGTTGCATCACTGGCTTTGGGGAACATGCACTCCTCTTCAAGGATGGACATGATACCCATTGGCTATATGGAAAACAAAAAAAATGTATGTAGCCTAAATCAAAATCTATATTAACTCTGTCCACACCAGCATGTTTTTAAAAAGTTGCCAGCCACGACAACATTTTTGATAATCTTTTACAAACCTTTTATGGGCCCTGGAATATTTTGTTGTCTGAATATCTGAACATGCAGTATATAAGAAGGACAGAGCCTCTGCTTTTAAACAAACAAGGAAAAACATTTTTCTATCTTCATGCATTCTGAGATTTGGTGATTCTGCTTAGCTAATATATTTTGAACAAAAAGCTGATAAAATAAATAAAGTGGGCAAGCCCACTGCAGTGTCTGTTCGGATATATAGCGCACTAGGATGCTCGTTCCCCCTGAGGTCCGTTTGTGTGTCCCTGCCGGTCACCTGTTCAGGGCACCGGATTGGCCGCTCGAGATATGCTAGATACCAGTCTTGAGAGGCTGGTTACTTTAGTAGTCTCAGCCAAAGTCTTCTTGGGATAAGACAGATCTGAGGAATGTCATCATACCAAGTTAGGCTTTAGCAGAGAGGTCCTGACGTCAATGGCACCCGACTTGTGAGGGCAGTCTGCTCTGGGGTGAAGTGGTTAACACCTCATAATACAGTGCCCAATTCCATTTGGTGATTTGGTGTGCCTTGGGGCACAGTGGTCTCTGGTGAGCCTATATCTCAGTGTCGACCCAGAAATGGACGGCACTTAGATGTTTGCCCCTCTGAAGAGTCTCAGATCATCCAGTTTGCCTGTCCCCCTCAAGAGTTTTTAGAGATTATTGGCTTTCCTGTAGCTCAAACAGTAGAGTGTGGTTTCAATTCCCAGAGAAAGCAAGAACTGGTTAGAATATTAATGTACACCTAAAAAAAAAGTTAGGTGAACTTAGAATAAGTCGCTTAGAATAATAGTCCTAAGTGCCCTTTTACACTGTGCCCATCTCCCCTCGGGGGCACCCAAAGGACCTTATTCTGCTCACTGGATCCTGCACACAATCAGATAGGGCTATTCAGGGGTCTTGTCAGCTCAGATTTTACATTTACATTTATCCATTTGGCAGACGCTTTTATCCAAAGCAACTTACATTGCATTAAAGGAACACATTGAATCAGTTCTTGCTTTCCCTGGGATTGAACCCATGATTTACCTGCAGTGGTGACTCCCAGGCAGGCTCTAGCCATAGATAAAGATATTACAGCTTTATCTTAGAAAGTTACACATTCATGGCCTCTCAGCAGCAGAGAACCCAATCACTACAGCTGGTATCTTTCTAAGGAATGATGCAGCCCATTTTGGATCTCCGCCATCTAAGGATCTCAGTCATGCAGCTCGGATCCAAAATGTCAACCTTGAAGTAGATCATATCACAAATCAGGTCTGGATCTCAAGGTGTACCAATATTGGGTTCTTCTCTTCACACTTTATCTCTATCAATCTGCACTTTCACTGAATGCATGGACACAGCATTAGCATGTTCTGTCTTCAAAGCATACACGTCCTGAATTATACCAACTTGTGTTCATTTTAGTTCTGTCCCTGCAGTTAGTGGTTCAGCATTGAGTTTGTCATTCTTGCTCTCTCTAAAATGTTGGAGTTGAGGTTTAACGCAAAAGAAGAATGTGCTTTCCAAACCAATAAAGCTAAGCCAGCCAGTGGGGAGCGGTCCTGGACAGATGCTCAGCTTGAGGCCTGTGGAGGGGAAACAATCTCTCCTGGTACATTAATTGTCTGAAGATGATGGGTGTTTTCATGGCCTGTAGAGCCTTCCTCCCAGACCCCTGGGTGTCACCAATTGTCCAAAAAATTTGCTTATTGGTCACCTACATGAGTCATCAAGTGTTTGCATCCACTCTGCAGACTGGTGCACCCTGTGGTGCCAAGGGAAGCTGCTCTCACTTAGGGCAGCTTTCATCCCTTGGGGCCAAAATCATGGAGCAGACATCATGTCGAGGCAGGGACTGAGACCCGGGGAATGGAGGCTCCACCCCAAGGTGGTGGAGCAGATATGCAGGGTGTTTAGCCAGGCCTGGTTCTCCCTCACCCATCTAGTTCCTCACAGTTCCATGCTTTTCTCCCCAATCGCTCTGCTAACAGAAGTTCTGCAAAAGTTATTCTCACCTTGATCACCCTGCAGTTTCCCAGGTTTTGGACCTTGTGTCTCTCCCAGAAGTCTCTCCCTAGGAGAGTCTGATCAGGAGATACCTTTTGTCCCTGGCAAGGGGCTTGATTCGTCACCCCTGCCCAGAACTATGGAACTGTTGGCTTGTTCGCTGAGGGGGCCCAAGTCATAGACTCAGGTCATTGAGACTATACTCCAATCCGGAGCATCATCTACGAGGAAACTCTTTGCCCTGAAGAACTTTTTACTTCATGCTGCAATATATTCTTGCAAGACCGATTCACGGCCTTCATGCTTACAACATTCCTTTGCGTGGAATGTTTTTGGGAGACCCATTGGTAAATTTTGAGGCTGGGGCCTGCAGTATGCCCAAGGATACTCCTTGTAAGCCTGTTTAAGAGGTTCTAGACAGGATCTGAATCTTACGCATTGGAGAACTGCAAGCTCTGTCGGTGGCCCTTTGTGCTTGGAATTTGCACCTACATGGGAAAGGCTTCTTCCACCAAGGTCACATGCCCTATAAAGTGGCAAGATCCATTATACTGCAGACCTTGTCTTCCACCTTTCAGAGCAAGGAAAAAGAGTAATCTGCTTTGTCCAGTGTTAGATGTTTATGTCCACACAGTGGTGTAATATAATACTGGCTCTGGGTCCTCTAGTACGCGTGCCCAGTATCTAAGCAGAGGATGAGCAAGTGGACAGTCAAGGCTATTTCACTCACTCCTAGTTGGCTTGGTTTCCTACTCTTTTTGCAACTCAAGCCCATTCAACTAAGTGTATGGCAAAACCCTCTTGTCAGGGGACCAAGGTCATATACCTAACCAAAACATTCTCTACTTTTTCAGAATGAGAAATAGTCCCCAAAAGCCAGATAACTTTTGTATTATAAAAAGACAGAACGTTTTGTCAATGGTAGGAAATAATTAAATAAAGCTTCAAAATTAGATGTTCAAAAAAGAGGTTATACACCCACCTTTTCAATGAGATCAATGCAAGCCTGCAAATCCATGCCAAAGTCAATAAACACCCACTCAATGCCCTCCTTCTTGTATTCCTCTTGCTCCAAAACAAACATGTGGTGGTTGAAGAACTGCTGCAACTTCTCATTAGTGAAGTTGATGCACAGCTGCTCAAAAGTGTTGAACTGCAGGTGGAATATATTGTTGAATCACAATGGCAAAGAACCAAAGTTCTTCGATAACAATAATCAGTTGATTTCAGCTTACATCAAAGATCTCAAATCCAGCAATGTCCAGCACACCAATGAAGTACTGGCGAGGCTGTTTGGTGTCCAGGGATTGGTTGATTCTCACAACCATCCAAAGGAACATCTTCTCGTACACTGATTTGGAAAGAGCGCCGATAGCATAGTACACCTGTTCGATAGAGATAATCTAAATAAATATTACAGAAAATTTATTAATTTAGTGTTAACAGTTGATGATATCATGAAGTAGTCTCCACCTGCTGGACATTCTGTCCCTTGGTGACCCACTCATTTCCCACTTTTACTCTTGGGTGGCACAGTGACTTGATGAGATCAGCAGAGTTCAGGCCCATCAGATAAGCTGATTTATCAGCATCTGTCGTCAATATAAGAAGACAGTTTATGTAATCAATCTTCTATTACCCAATAACTGTATGTCAACATTTTGTCCTAATACTGACCCTCAGTCCCATCAGCCTCGGCCTGTTCCTCTCTTTGCTTCTGCTTGAACTTCATGTTGCCGTAATGCATGATGGCACCAGTCAACTTGTAGATGCTGTTCTTCTCCTCTTGGGTGAAGCCAAACACATCGAACGCTTCCTATAGCAAATATAATTAATTTAACATGATAAAAGCTTCACATTCTTTTTTCTTGTATTGCCAGTACAAATTAATCTTAAGAAGGTAAGATCAAACTGTATTATTGGGAATTTGTAGCTATTTCAGAGAACACACATCAGTGGCCATCAGCTCATCAGCATCATTAATGGAGGCCACTTGCGTCTCTCCTTGAGAGATGAAGGCGTAATCATAAGGGTTTGCTGTGATCAGCAGCATCTCTGAGAGAAAGAACACAAGGCACTTTGACGTCATGTTGTAATGCTTTTCTCGTAAGCTTTTTTAAATCATTATATTCCCACCTAAAAGTTCTGGTTTCTTCTGAGACAGGATCTGGTAGAAGATGTGATAGTCTCTCTCAGCCTTGAGCTGGAAAGTCACACGTGATTTCTCCAAAAGATCTGTCACAGAAAACATGTAGTTTAAAATCATTACCATCATGTCTTTATTTTATTATTCTGATATGGAACGAAACATAAGTGATCCTACAAGTCTCAATATCTGCAGAAGCAAGTTTCCCGTTTGCAGCGAAGTGAATGCGGATGAACTTGCCCTGTTTGAAAAGATAAAAATCGTCATGTCTTTTGCAGTAAAGTCAGTAATCAATGTTATTTCATCCACTCACAAATCTGGAGGAGTTGTCATTCCTGATGGTCTTGGCATTGCCAAAAGCCTCAAGAGCAGGATTACACTGGATGATTTGATCCTCCAGAGTTCCCTACATACGAAATTTGTGCATGGTGAATGATAAAGAATATGGTAGTTCTTTTTTAGTCTGAATGAAAATCTCCTCCCTTTACCTTCTTTTCACTCGTCTCCTTCTTAGAAGGACTAGCGGCAATGCTGGCAAAATACTGAATGACTCTCTTGGTGTTCACAGTCTTTCCAGCACCGGATTCTCCACTTGAGGAAGAAAGATCAAATGTTCAGCAACACATCATCTTTTTTTAAACTATTATAGAAAGTCACAGTCAGAAGCAGACTCACGTGATAAGAATAGACTGGTTTTCTCTGTCTGAATGAAAATATGAAACAATACAGTTATGTTCTAACCAAAATCTGTTCTGAAGGGGGTCATGAAAAACAGAGGGTGCAATAAATGCTGAACTCTTTCCCCAACATTGACCAGATTTTCTGTAATTGTACAGCACTTGCCTTTCTTTTGATGTATTATGTGTTCTTACATTCATACAACAAAATATTCTGAAGCCATGAAAGTTTTATGAAAAGATTAAAAGCTGTTGCTTGTTGGCAACTTAAAAAAATGCAAATGTAAAAACCGCTGGTGGGGAAAGAGTTAATTACCACCAAAGAAATGGGGAAACCACTTCCAATATTTTTTGTATTCAAATATCACCTGACAGAAGCTAGTCAAATCGCCAGGGCAAACTGTGTGACAAGTAGACGCACCTGACAGCATGTACTGATAGGCGTTGTCAGAGATGGAGAAGATGTGAGGAGGAGCTTCACTCCTCTTCTTTCCTCTGTAAGCAAGAACAACCTCCTGGTTGTACACCGGCAGCCACTTGTAGGGATTGACAGTGACACAGAAGAGCCCAGAGTAGGTCTGAAAGAGATTCACAGAAGGTTTAGATCTGCTCATGCAAGAGAAAGAGAATGTGTGAGTGTTTGAAGACTCGACTCACGTAGATCATCCAGGCTGCGTAACGCTCTTTGAGGTTAAACAGCACAGCGGGCTCGTGCAGGAAGGTGAACATCGCCATGTCCTCAATTTTATCGAACTTTGGCGGGTTCTGAGGGTGAATATCGGCCTCCTTCACAGTTACTGTCTGTCAAAGGCACATACTCCAAGAGTCATTACTCAAAACGATAACATTTAATGTATTAAGCAATAATGATCACTTGTTAAACTTGAACTTACTTTGCCTTTTTCAGTCTCACAGGTGACTTTATCACCATCCCGACTCACAATGGTTCCCTTCACATACTCCTCCTCAGCATCAGGAACAAAACACTCTTTCTTCATGTCGAAGGGCCGCGTTTGGGCCTCCAGTTGCTCCCTGTCCGACTTCCTGAGGTACGGAGCCGCAGCTCCAAACTCCTCCATCACGGCATCCCCCATTTTAACACTAGCCGGCTGTTTGTAAGTGTATGCAAACAGATTACAATACAACATATTATATAGGAGCATATTTGGAGACTTAAGACACAGAGGATAAACAAATGTATAAAAAAACAATGCCATTTTCACTAAACAAACAATCAAGCTTTAAAATTATGTTAAAATAGTAACAAGTAAATGTAAGACAGTCTGGATTCTACAAGGTGAAAAACAATTACAATCATCTATCATATATATTTGTAAGTTGTTGAATGTGGTTCTCAATCATTTCACTATTGTTTATGATGTTTTATTGCTTTTATGATGTAAAACATGAACATAAATGTCATTATGAAACATGCATTATGACAATGAAACACTAATATGAGATGACCATTACCTCTGATCGAGATTATCACTGCAAACGCTGCCCTACAAACAACGCAGTCAGAGATAATGCTTCAAAATACATTACCATTACAAATCATTATAAAATGTTGTTTAAATAAAGACTTAATCTCATTTGGTAACTCTTATAATATAAATTATAATAAATTTGAATTACCGGTTTACAAGATGAAGCTTGAGGGAAAGTTGAATGGTTGACTCTAAAGATCCTCTCAACAGTGTGTCCTTCATCTCTTTTATATGCGACTATCCATCTAAATAAGGGAGTTGGCACATTGTTATGCCAAACTGCTTTTGTGTTTGCTTCGGCTGAGGTAGGGAGGGATAAGCATAGTTTTTCACATGCACCAGTCATTCCACCACTGCCAACTACATCCCATAATGGAACATTCACCATCAAATCCTGTCTGAAGTCAATATATGCCAATCAAGCCTGTAAAACACATTATTAGCTTGTGTTGTTTCATAAATGA
Source organism: Rhodeus uyekii (assembly GCA_037043235.1). Taxonomy (NCBI): domain Eukaryota; kingdom Metazoa; phylum Chordata; class Actinopteri; order Cypriniformes; family Acheilognathidae; genus Rhodeus; species Rhodeus uyekii. The sequence goes on along the minus strand of JAWRVZ010000301.1, from coordinate 304,132 downwards.
TGAAATACATGTGCGTTTATAAGTACATACCTTTGTTTTTGTTTACTCTCAGCTAATCACCAGATGGGTAAGTAATCCTAATAAAGTAACTGTTGAAATTCAACCATGGCGTTTCGTCTTTTCCTAATGCATCGACATTCATTTAAACAAAGCACTATTTCCCAAGTCACTCGTTTTGACTAGTTATGCAACAAAAGTGAAATTACACCTAAATCTTACCATTAATGGCATTGTGTTTTCAGGGACACACAATAACACACTGAAATGTCAGTCATATCACGGGTTGAAGGTCATCGAGCGACAGATGAAACCATCGCTTGCTCGGCTGGCACAGGATCGGCTGCTCAATTGTCCTTGGGTATAAAGATAACCCTGTGAAATTCCTGGAAAGTGACGCCCGTTGATTGAGATTCAGTGGCACAGCCATTTATGTAACGCAGTGGAACGTTTCACTGAAAGACAAATATAAATAAAGGACGAGTGATGAGGTGCTGTGTGTTGTTGCAGTGCTGAATTAAAGCAGTGACGGCCTTACTGTGATATCTTGTGCATGCGTCCACCATCACAAGACAAGTGAGACAAATGGGGTATCGTCTTTCTGTCGGGTCGAACGTTTGGTTTCCAGCCCAGAAATGCTGCATGTGTGTTTTCCTGTCGCTCAACCAGTAGAGTGTGTAAAATCAAGGTCATGGGTTCGATTCTCAAGAAACTGATTAGAATGTCAATGTGTTTGTTGAACAAAAGTATGAATGTAAGTGTAAAATGTGTGCCCTTGTCATACCTTTTCTCATTCTGGTTGATCATTTAAACACATTTTTAATTAGGGAAGAAGTGATTGTATGAAGGCTATTATTATAACTCATGGTTTGCCAAAAGACGAGTGTGGATTTAGACAAAGTTGTGATTCAAGTGAAGACAAGCAAGCAGCAAAGGCCACGTGTTAACAAGGTGCAAGTGTTCAACGAGTGAGATGGTTTTCATTGCGCGTGCCATCATAACGTCTGAGAGCCTGTTGAAATCTCAGCGGGAGATTAGTCAACTGATCGGCAGGATTTACAGTGCAAAAGGACGGCCAACTGTCCCACAACCCATATGGCAATTCAATAGATCTACAATGCTAAATGTGTCTCTCCAGACTCTGAAAGGACATTTATGTGCATTTATAGTACTTTATGCGTTGTCTGATGTTATAGGGTTCTCACACATTTCAGCGAATGATTTTCATTGACTGAATTTTATTGTCATTTCACTCAAGAGTCATTTTCTACTCATGACAAGCTATTCTGCTCACTCTACCATTAAACAGGGATTTTGTGACTTTCAAACCTGGAAATTATCATTTTAAACCTGTAAATCCTGACATATGAAATAATACTCAGTACAATCTGTAAATCTAATGTCTTACCTTCAAACAAAGCATGTTTTGAGTATCACATTTGAAATATCACGCTTTCATGGCTCTTATACAATAGTAAGATGAAGAGAGATTGCGGAGCTCATGCTCAAGGAAGCAAGCTTTATTTAGAGGCACAACGTGAACTAAGATACACAATTTGGTGCAGATGCAGATATTTACATGAAATTATGATGCTTTTAATGTAAATTATTGATATTGATATATATGTATAGCACATATTGACATAAAATACCTATAAATATCAGTCGTCACTCTATATCTGCCAGTAATTTAAGATATTTAAATTCTTAGTTTATGATTAAAGCTCCTTAGTTTTAAAAGATAATGCAATGCAATACAATTGAATAAATAAACCTTCCTAAAGAAGTTTTATGACAATCCTATTTGATACATTTTAACATGATGTACGACTAAATTAAATGTATGTTGCTTCAGTTAATATTAAAATATAACTAACAACATAAAATGTATCATCTCAATTACTTTAACAAAATCCTAATAAGGGAGTTTTTTAGAGAGCCGGAATCTTTTTTTTTTTTTATTATTATTATTCTTGTGGGAAAAAGGAATTGTAAAATGATTTTCGAGTTACGAGCTCGTCCTGGAACGGATTATGCTCGTATCGCAAGGCATTACTGTATGTTGACACTTTAGAGGCAATAGAAATATGATATAATACAATACATTAGGCTTTATAGGGTTAATATTCTCTGATATCTCCAGGTGGGGAACCCTGTGTAGAGATATTTTGTACAAAAAAAGTGAAGCTCAAACTCAGACTGACCTTGTGACCATTGTAGAATCAGAAACCGCAGTTCAGAGAGATTTAATGGTGAAATGAGCTCTGCATCCTACAAAAAACCCAAACATAGTTACAACAGGACATTAAACCAACTTCAACAGCTTTTATTTGTAAGTATACTTGGTTAAAGATTTATTAATAATTACAGCATTGTTTAGTAATCATTGCGCAATCAGAGTTATTACTATTATTGTTTATTATTCAAGTAGTAATAATAATAATCATAAATTATAACTATTCAGAACCATTATGTGCGTTTCAAAGAATTGAACACAAAGACGCGTTTACAAGAGAAAGCTACATAACTCGTGTTTAACAATGTGCCTAATTTTATAATCCGAATGCAATTGGCAAAGACGAAAGGCAAACGACACAGCCAGACATTAAATCAATAAATCCAGTGTCAATTCTCAAACAAGCTCCTTTCCTCTGCCGTCAGCCTCAATCTTCAAGGTGAGGAACAGAGAAATAAGGGACTGTTAAAAGGAATACTCCAGGTTAAATACAACTTAAGACGTCACATTACTCCATAAAATGGGAAGCGTGTGCACAGTCTATGAGATGATGCATGCTGGACTACACATACCTTATTCATTAACATGTTATTTAACCTGTGAAGTTCTGGGAACTAAAATCAACATCTGGTTATGCAAAAACAAAATACTAAAATCTAGGGTAACTGGCAGCAAGTCCCAGCTTCTGCACATAAAGCTCAAGTCGTGTCCCTGCAATACTCCTTTAACTAAGAGTGACATGTAACATACAATGATTAGTGTCATGCCTCAGTCCTCAGCGTTTCTTTCTCCGAAACACGGTCCTTCAACGATCCTGTGGGCTCCTGTGCAAACGTGTAGAGAACTAAGAGAACTAATTCCATGTGGAGTGAGAAGGTATGCCGGTTTTCAAAGGGATTTGATCACTGATTTTCAGCCCTTGTCTCTGTGAAGTTACACTGGATGCTACATGAGTACGCCCTCGACTCACGGTTTGTGCGCTGAAAGGTTGGAGTGTTTGCGTACGCTACAGTTCCCCCGCTCTTTACGACGGAGCAGATGCGTGACGACTCCACTAACAGGTGTTAGGAACGACTACAAATACACGGTTGACTCAGGACAATCCCCCTGTAAGCACTTGAAGAGTAAAGGCTAGGTCTCTGGGTTGGGAGTCGCGAGGAGAGGAACGTTATCCCTCCTCCGTCGCACCAGTGGAGGACGCCGGTACTGCTCTCCGTCCGCCAGCGTCTGTGGAAGGGGCTTGCGTTTGCTCTCCGGGAGAAGCAGGATGGAGAGAACCGCTAGCAGGGCCAGAGAGGAGTAGACCACATGGTGCAGAAAGTATCCGTAGTGATTGCGCAGATCCATGAGAGGAGAACTGAGGCGGCCCACGCAACCCAGCGCCAGGACGGCGCCCACACCACTTCCTCTGTGGACACAACAATGCCAACAAATCAAACTCGGTCTCAACTTTGGTTGGAGAAAAGTAGAAGCACATTTGGTTTCTGAAGGAACTTTTGCCGTTGGATTCCTTTCCTACTGGTGTTGCCTTCATGCGCAATTGGAAATATCGTAATTACGGGTTTTCTAGTCAGAAATTGGACGAGCGGCATCTCACAAGTCATTCACACGATTGGGATGAGTTTCAGAGTGGGAAGTGGTGGAGAAGAGTTTTATTAGCTTTTTCCACAACATCTATAATGTTTTCTCTTTTCATTATACAGATTTACTTCAATACCTTGAGATACGAGCATAATCCGTTCCAGGACGAGCTCGTAACTCGAGTTGCTCGTATCTCAAATCATTTCCATAAGAAATAACAGGGGAAAAAAATAATCCATTCCGGCCCTTTAAAAAACTCCCTTATTAGTGCTAATAACAATGGAAAAAACATGTTTTTAATTGTTACAGAGACGCACACAATGATAGTATATAAGGATTCCTGTGATATAAAATAAAATTCATGGTTTTAATTATTTCTTCCTTCGAAACAGACGATACAGTAGTGGAGGAGGAGGAGGAGGAGGAGGGAGGGATGACGTAAGTTCACGAACACGTGAAGTGAACGAGTGAGGTGCTGAACACCTGTAAGCTGCTCGTATCTCAAATATTTACTCGTATCTCAAATATTTACTCGTATCTCAAAGCAAACATGTGCTTTAAGGCTTGCTTATATCTCAGAATACTCATGTCGGGACGCTCGTATCTCAAGGCATTACTGTACATGTATAAAAAATAAAAACACTTGATGCATATTGTATGTATATGACACAACAAAAACACCATTTTACAGTTTAGACGTTGCCTATACAATAGTGCGGGTAATGATTATAAGGTTATCAATGAATGCAATGCTATATTTTATTAAAAATTCATTGATTATTAATCATATATCTTCTAATCATTTTGGCTTTAAAAAGGATTTCCCCCAAAAATAGGCATAAGTGAACTTGTGTTCTCAATGACTCCCATTCATTCTCATAACGATAAACGACTCAATTTTATAGACTGTAATTTCCGATACCAGACGAAGGCAACATGAGTGGCGTCTCTGGGTTCCTTATAATACTGCTCACAATATAGCAGTCCTGACATTACAATACTGAACACAGCATATATATATTTATGCTTTTGGCAAATGTTTTTATGCAGTGCATTAAGGGTTTACATTTTATTAGTTCATACATTCCCTAGGAATCAAACCCATGACTTAGTGTTTCGCTCCAGCGGTTACAGCAAGTGAAAGCTCTTTCTGTGTTCAAGCTAATAAATGAACAACTGGTGGAAATCTTCCGTCAGTTTCATCCCAGGAGAAACACTCGGTGGGAAGCCAGAAGAACACAGAACAGATGCATAAATTACATCCCTAACTCTCTGGTGCGAGTTTGAGCGTGCCGTTTCTCTTTAGCATTTCATTGGCCAGACATTCTGCTGTTTCAGGAGATAAGTGCAGCAAGATGTTATGACGGTGCGCTAGTAACCAGTCCTGCGGGACGAGCGCGTTTACCTGATGACGGTGGGCATGACTTCAGCGGTGAACAGGATGCAGAGGGAAGCGGCCGCTTGGGACGAGAACAGGCCCATTATGGAGAACACGGTCATGGCCGACTCACTCAGATCTGCAGGGACACATTCAGACGAACGTCAAACATTGTACAACAAACTCCTCAAAGAATTCACTCTTTTCCAGATTATTCTGTGCGCAAATCTCACAAAAAATGTCCAGATCATATTTTTTCCATTAAAATACTTATACATAGAATACCCTAATACATATTTATACTTAATTAACAAAAAAAGCACATTTTACACAACCTGACTAATTGGACTTTAAAAATATTGTCTTAAATTTACATTCATGCAAATACATGCAATATGCAATACATTCATGTGGAAATCTCACAAAAATGTCCAGAACATACTTTTTCCAATAAATACTTTTTTGCAGTGTGATATTTACAATTAATTAACAAAAAAAGCACATTTTACACAACTAATTGGACTTTAAAAATATTGTCTTACATTCACATTCATGCATTTATCAGCTGCTTTTATCATCGCATTCAAGAAACACATTGACATTCTAATCAGTTCTTGCTTTCCCTGCGAATCGAACCCATGACCTTGATGTTGCAAGCGCTGCTCTCTACTGTTAGACACACAGGAAATTAGCTCAGAATATATATATTCAGATATGAATGACATTAATTTACTTGCAGTGATCAGAATTTGAGGGACAATGCAGTATGTCTTTCTTTGTATTATAAAATATAATTAAATATTAATATTCCTTAGTATTTTTGGGTCAAATTTTGTTTCAAAACAATAAAGTAAGATACTGATTAGTATGTGAATTTGAAAGTGGACACTTACAGTCCATGAGGCCGAGCAGGATCAGGGAAGCCAGTCCGGTCAAGGTCATGGCTAGAAGAAGAATTCCCCGACGACCAAACCTGTCCACTGTTGCCCAGAGCAACAGCCAGGCTCCGCCCCCGGCGCACACAGACAACAGGTACGTCCAATAGAAACTGGGGGTGATTCCTCTGACGTCGCCTCTGAAGGAGCTGTAGCAGTGACTGATGCCGTGAGAGATGAACCTGAACAGTTCAATGTTCATAAGAAGAAATGATCAGCATATTAGAATGATTTATAAAGGACCATTTGAGACAGATGCTAAAAATTCACTTTGACATCACAGGAATAAATTGTGTTCTTCAACAGCGAACTCATCCAGCGGCGTCTTTATGGACTTTGAGCACTGGGTGGAACGCTGGAAGGGCTTTTCCACAAATCATTGTCTAAAATATCTTGGTATGCAGAAGTATTAAAACTTCCCTTCACTGGAAGAGCCCAGAAAAACCGCCTCATAACATTATCCCTCCACCAAACCCAGACTCGTCCATTCATCCCTCCGCATTTCAGGTTTACACCTGTCCATTATTCGCTTGCTGTTGTATATGGTGATGTTTTGTATTTGGATTCTATTTGGTTTTTACTACATCGAAATGGTAAGAAACTTGGTAAAAGGTTTTGGCACATGCTGTGTGAACACACACACACACACACACACACAAAATAAATCATGGGCATGATTCGCAAAGGTTAAATGTTCCTGAAAAAAAAGTCACACGTGTTTTTCACGGTCAAAAATCGTTCGTTGGAGACGAACGAGAAGTGAATTTCCTCTAGTGGAAGCGTTCGGTACTGCAGCCAAACAAACCCTCACTAAAAGCTAATTTCTTGAAATATCAACCTCAAATTTGGAGCACAACTTATTTATATTTATGGCTTTGATTTTTCTCTCAGTTTTAAAGTAAAACGGCTGCTCGGCCATGGAAACCCACTCCGTGAAGCTCAGTCATTAACGCCAGGGGAAGTCTGGAACTCTTCAGCTACGGGTTTTATTGACTTATACACACCATGACCGGTTCGCTCAGGGACTTTACATGGTCTTCTGCTTCAAGGCTGAGTTCCTGCAGTTCCTAAATGCTTCCACTTTCCGATAACACCACTTACAGTTGACTGTGAAACGTCTAGCAGGGATAATATTTCAGAAAATGAGAGAGTCTTCCTATCACAGCATCACGCTCAAATGCACCGAGCTCTTCAGACTGACCATTTTCTCCACAAATGTTTGTTTGTGAATGACTGGGTGCTTGATTTTACACATCTGTGACAACAGGTCTGATTGAAACAGCTGGCCAACACTTCTGTTGTATACAAGTACTAGCTAAATTATATGTTCTACATCTGCACTCTGAAGGAAACGCATTTATTTCTCTCTCAAAGTTGACAATCAGCTGAAAATAAAATATTTTAGTGTTCTTTCCAAGAGCAACCAACTTCCAAAACGTGATCATTTAGGTGCATTAGGCAAAAATAAAACTTACGATGTGAATCCCAGCACACAGAGGTTTTTCCAGATGTTTCTGCTGTGCAGCAGCTCTGGGAAGGACAGATGAGGACGTCCAGGAGATGAGGACGTCTCTGTGTCCAACTCTGCATCAAACACAACAACACACTCTCATTCTGCACGCTTTGTCCATTCAGAACTGAACTGAAAACATCCAGCAGAAACTGAAGCCGTTTGCCTTTCAAAATGAATATTTCCCAGCATCAACAAGACAGAGATGCTTATAAACTGACCCGAGAAACTGTCGTCATCCCTCTGCCGTTCGCTCCGTTCACTGAAGGAATTCATGTCTCCCGTTCTCTCGGAGAGCAGAAGCCAGCGCGGCGATTCGGGAAACACCCCCGGGATCCTGGAGACAAACAAACTGATCTTTAAACGCCAGTGGCTTCACGGCATTTGCTTACAAACAGCACGACACTCTGGCACTGTGGGACCGTCTAGCACTCATCGAAACGAAGGCGGTTCATCATGACTAACGAGCGCTAATGTGCGCTGGCTGCACTGAAAGCTTTGAGGCTTCACAGGGAAATTTAGATCGATATTTCTGAATGATTCTGAGTTTCCATTTAGCCTGATGAAGTGTTGAACTTCCTCTTCCCAGCAGTGTGTTGATGCTGAGCTGGTTTAATAACATTAGGGAGATTGCCCACAAAACTGAGGTCTGACTTGCATGAAACTGTGTTTATGTTTCAACATATATCAAATGAACCACTGTGTTTTTCATAGAGCAGCTCATTTGTTTCAAGGATCAACATTAAGGATCACCGATGGGTTTCTATGATGTTTTGTAAACTTTACCAAAATGCCAGCAGTCGGTAGTAATACAAGTATTCCTGACGCTTTAACAGTAGAGAGCGGCGCTTGCAACAGGGAAAGCAAGAACTGATTGGAATCTCAATGCGTTTCCTGAATGCAATGCAAGTCACTTTGGATAAATGCGTAAATGTAAACCGCATGTGTAACAGTATCAGTGCATTAGATCCATGCGTTTGCTCTTAAAGTGACAGGACCCTAATATTTCTGCGCATAACTGTGTTTATAATCTTCATCAAACAATGAAAGGCAGTTAAAAAACTCACCGCTTTTGACTGGATAACTTTTGTAACTTTAATAAGGATTAATCTGTTACATATATACAGTGAAAACTACTTTAACTTTTTAATTACTTTGCTAAATTTCTGCATTAGTAAATAATGCATACTAATAATAATCTGCATAAGTGCATTCATCTTCCGTCTTAAATGACCTTACACTTTCTTATCAGTGCACCTGTACTAGTGACAAAATATACAAACCACATGATACAGCCTGAGCCGTGAGAAACCTGAACCCTTTGCTTGAGTGATAAACACTATGTATTCCTCATGGACAAACCCGTAGCACAGGAACAACGTGAGAGGAGCCGCTCCGGTTCCCAACAGGCCCCTCCAGGAGCCACAGCCGAGGGCCACGGCCAGCAGCAGGAGCTCGCCCGCAAACGTGGTCAATCCGGACATCATCGTCGCCA
>JAWRVZ010000301.1:232500-290000 GCA_037043235.1 Rhodeus uyekii | reverse complement strand
TGACGGCCATGGACGGAAGCGGATCCCCGGCACCGAGACGCGTACAGGGGCGGAAAAACCGGCCCGACTGGCGGTCATCATCGGGAAACATCGGGAACATTCGGGCGGCTTCGGAAAGAAATTATGCGCAGTTGCAGTTCCGCCAATCAACCGCGCGGGGGCGACAAAATCACACAAAACACGGCCACTCTCTGCGCGTTTCTGTGCGCATTAAACAAGATGACCTGCATTTATCCAAAACCTCTCAGTTAATAGAACTCATAAAAATGGCATGTGCATGTATGTTTTGATACATTTAATTAAAAGTTGTATTATTTAAAATAAAACCTTACAGCTACAGTTTTCTTTTTTACATACGTCATGATACATGGTAAAAAAAAATCCTTGTGTTTTTGTCTAATATCTGAGCATTTTGTAAATCAAGATGCATTTATTTGAATTTTAGGTTTTATTGCTCAAATGATAATAACTTCCCCTTTGAATAAACGTAATCTTGATACATTTCTGTTTTTTTGCTTCTCAAGTAAATTATTTTTTTGCACTTTTGCAACTGAATTCTGGGACCATGTGCATGTTAATGTATCGTGTATACACACACACACACACACACACACACAAAGGCCTCAGTTCAATTAGAGCACTTAAGTAGCTTTTATAAGCATGCCTTCACACAAATAAAGTGTGCATGTTTATATATCAGTATCAGATGCATCCAGTTAAAACGTGCATTTTAATCTTGGATTAAGTGTGAAATCATTGGTTATTAATATGTGATGAATGCTCTGCTTGTGGGTGTTCAGGTGTTGTGCGTTTGGATCTCTTGCACCATGTTGAGTAACAGAGTGTTAGGAAAGAGTGTTTCAACGGAGCCTGTGGCAGATTTCAGGTCTGGGACCGCAGATTGCTCCACAGCCATACGGAATGAGGTTACAACACACAAACATCAACAGTTGTGTGAATTAATAAACGTCAGAGCTTTCTCCAGTGGACTGTAGAGTCACACCGTCAGGCCTGTTATCAGCCGCGCTCATCTGGGTCGGGTGGCCATTACGAGAGAACTCAGTGCAGGCGAGATAAAGCCGTGCGACTGCTATCAGTGAGTCCTGCGCCTGCAGTGGAAGCCACAGGAAGACTCCAACAGCCCCTAATCGCAGGCTCACTGTCCCACATGTGTTGAAATCTCATCCGTCCCACTCAAGCTCGACCTGAGCTCTTCCCGCTCAAACACCCGTGTCATCGTGTCCGTTTGACGGGAGGAAAGATGACATTCTGCTGCTGTGTTGTGCAATTTACAATCAATGCAGATCAAAAAACATCTCAGAGGAGGGAAATCATCAAAGTTGCTCGATTTAAAAAGCCTCAATATAGACTATAAAAACGGCTGGTTTTCATGTCAGAAGGATTATTTTTGAATTCTGTCCTCCAAGATTAAATTGTTGAAAAATAAAAGACATTATTGTTCCACGAGTCAAAGGATTGTCATGAATCTCAGAAGAACAGAAACTGAAATTAATGAACGGTATAAAAGTTCAAATACATATAAACACTGTCATGTGTTTGTTTTATTAGGAATTATGCTAATTGTATTTAGCACATTACATGCAGCTACTGATGTAATAACTATAAATGATGCATAACTACTTGCAACTAAAATCAAAACCTAAGTAAATTATGTTAATAATAAATAGGTCACACTTTAAGGTACATTTAAGTGCTGAATAATATTATATTCAACACTTAAGTGTACCGTAAAGTGTGACCTATTTTAGTTTAAGATGTCCATGTTACAAGTTTCAAGCAGTTACTGATGCAATAATTAAAAATTATGCATAACTACATGCAACTAATAATGAATCCTCACCCAATGTGGTTAATTATTATTACCCAGCATTTAAAATGCATAATTGCACCTTCAGATAAAGTGTAACCCAAACTATTTTAGCAAATTTATTATTTTTGACAGTTTTTGCATGTAATGCATTTAAGTTTCATTGCTTAACGCTTTACAATAAACTCTCGTTGCGTAACACCAGTTACATAACATTAATAATGAGCAATATGTTTGCTATAGTGTTTATTAGTCTTAACGTTAATTAATAAAAATACAACTGTTCACTGTTAGTTCATGTCAGCTGAGGTCCATAAAAAATATGAACAGACAAATTTGGACTTGAAATGTTTTAGTAAATGTTGAAATTTGCTTTTCGATCATTGTTTCATGTTAACTAATACTGCATTTTTTGTAAAATGAGACGTTTACTTTTTAAACATAGATTTTTTTCTTTATTTGCATATTTAGACAAAACATTAAAGATTGTGTTAATATACAAAATTGACTTAAAAAAAAATAATCATGAGTAGTCATGAGAAATATTCACTGCAGAATCTCTCTGGGAAAGATAAAAAACGAGTTACAAGACTGAACTATTTATTTAAAATGAAACAGAAAACGCTTGAGTTTGCTGTGGCTTTGACTTCCTGATTTGCTTTAGCGTAAAACACATCCAACATCAGTTTATCATTTCAAAATCCTGCATTAGAAGTTTGCAACTAGTTGAGATTTGACTGTAAATGTTCACTTTGGGAATTGCATCCACCCATCTGTGTGAAAGTCCCAAACCGAATCTAAGATCAACAGAACCTGGAGTGTCTCAGCAGTTGTCCTGTCCGGCGGCGTCCTGCTCTTTGGCCTGTAGGTGGCGCTGTGACAGGTAGTGTCTGAGCGCGTCCACCTCGTGCGACAGGCGCTGTATGTGCAGCTGGAGCCGGTGATTCTCGTCCTGCAGCTGCAGCGCCCTCTGCTGGGTCAGCTGGATACGGCGGCGCGCTTTATCGCGGCTCTTCCTCACGGCGATGTTGTTGCGCTCTCTGCGCAGCCGATACTCTACGCTGTCTTTGCTCAGGCCTCTCTTCTGTCCCGCCTGCCGGAGAGCGGACACTGGGGGTGGCAAAAGAAACTGCGAAAAATCCTTCCCGAGAATGGAAAAGAAATAAAGTTGAAAGAAATTAATTTAGAGATGACCAGTTTGCAACACTTCAAACCAAACAATCAGACACAACTCAACTAATTCCTATAGTTTTTTTTGCGAAATTTAGTAGGTAAAACAAAAAGTCTGTTGTCTTGCATTCCTGTATCTCAAACTGTAGAGCGACACGCTTGCAACGCAAAGGTCATGGGTTTGATTCCCAGGGGAAGCAAGAACTGATTAGAATGTCAATGTGTTTCTTGAATGCAATGATAAAAGCATGAATTAAAATGGTAGAATTCACTTTCAAACCAATTTGCGTGTTGAAATAGCTCACCAGATCCTAAAACTTCCACCATGTTAAATGGATATTTTCTTTGAGCTCACAGTGCATTATGGGATTGCATTCTTCACAAAGGGTGCAGGGGCTTTAATGTGTCAAACATCTTTTCTATTAGTGTGCATTAATTCATTTAGCAGGTGCTTTTCCAGTTTTATAAACGCTTTCTGTGTTCTTTTCCTCTTAATGTAACATTCAAGGGAATTTAACATTAATATACAATAAGTGCCTCACAATTTCACGTACACATAAAAAATTGAATTAAACATTAGAATTATTTAAAAAAATATAGTTTAAAAAGTTAAGTGTATTCTAAAATTAATTTCTATATTTATAACTATTATCGTAATCATTTACAAAAATGTTTGATCAAATATATTGTAATATATGTAAACATCAAATATATTACTAATATTACCTATTTAATTATTATTGAGTAATTAATATTAGCTGAATTCTTAGACAATCAATAAACCAGTTATTTTAAAATAAGACTAAATCTTAAATTAGTTTTTATTTGCATATTTTCCATTTTATAGTAATTTTTTTGTTGTAATTTTTATTAGTATAATATATAAATACAATTTTAAAAAATGTCTATGCAGTTCGTTCTTATTCTTTTTATATCAGTTTTATTTGTAGTTATTTTAGTACGTCAAGTAAAACTAAATTTATTAATATTTTTTTATTCTCATATTTATACAAGTATTTTTATCATAGCGTTATTATTATATAAACATCAAATATATAACTGATAGTCACAGACATAATTAATAAACCAGTGCTATTTTAATATAATTGAGAAACTATTACACTTTTTATTAATATGTTGAATTAGATTTTATTTGTATACTTTCCGTTTGATGCATTTAAATGCATGCATCAGTTTGCTACAGTTTGTTCCTTTTAAACGCATGCATCAGTTTGTTCCATTTAAAATCACACATCAGTTTGTTACATTTAAATGCATGCATCAGTTTGTTACAGTTTGTTCCATTTAAACGCACGCATCAGTTTGTTACAGTTTGTTCCATTTAAATGCATGCATCAGATTGTCCCATTTAAATGCATGCATCAGTTTGATCCATTTAAACGCCTCCATCAGTTTGTTACATTTAAACGCCTGCATCAGTTTGTTAGTTTGTTCCATTTAAACGCACGCATCAGATTGTCCCATTTAAATGCACGCATCAGTTTGTTACAGTTTGCCCCATTTAAACGCCTCCATCAGTTTGTTACATTTAAACGCCTGCATCAGTTTGTTCCATTTAAACGCACGCATCAGTTTGTTACATTTAAACGCACGCATCAGTTTGTTACAGTTTGTTACATTTAAACGCACGCATCAGTTTGTTACAGTTTGTTCCATTTAAATGCACACATCAGTTTGTTCCATTTAAACGCATGCATCAGTTTGTTACAGTTTGTTACATTTAAACGCACGCATCAGTTTGTTACAGTTTGCCCCATTTAAACGCCTCCATCAGTTTGTTACAGTTTGTTACATTTAAACGCATGCATCAGTATGTTACATTTAAACGCCTGCATCAGTTTCTTACAGTTTGTTACATTTAAATGCACGCATCAGTTTGTTACAGTTTGTTCCATTTAAACGCACGCATCAGTTTGTTACAGTTTGTTCCATTTAAATGCATGCATCATATTGTCCCATTTAAATGCATGCATCAGTTTGTTCCATTTAAACGCCTCCATCAGTTTGTTACATTTAAACGCCTGCATCAGTTTGTTAGTTTGTTCCATTTAAACGCACGCATCAGATTGTCCCATTTAAATGCACGCATCAGTTTGTTACAGTTTGCCCCATTTAAACGCCTCCATCAGTTTGTTACATTTAAACGCCTGCATCAGTTTGTTCCATTTAAACGCACGCATCAGTTTGTTACAGTTTGTTACATTTAAACGCACGCATCAGTTTGTTCCATTTAAACGCATGCATCAGTTTGTTACAGTTTGTTACATTTAAACGCACGCATCAGTTTGTTACAGTTTGCCCCATTTAAACGCCTCCATCAGTTTGTTACAGTTTGTTACATTTAAACGCATGCATCAGTATGTTACATTTAAACGCCTGCATCAGTTTCTTACAGTTTGTTACATTTAAATGCACGCATCAGTTTGTTACAGTTTGTTCCATTTAAATGCACGCATCAGTTTGTTACAGTTTGTTCCATTTAAATGCACGCATCAGTTTGTTACATTTTGTTACATTTAAATGCACGCATCAGTTTGTTACAGTTTGTTCCATTTAAATGCACACATCAGTTTGTTCCATTTAAACGCATGCATCAGTTTGTTACAGTTTGTTACATTTAAACGCACGCATCAGTTTGTTACAGTTTGTTCCATTTAAACGCACGCATCAGATTGTCCCATTTAAATGCATGCATCAGTTTGTTACAGTTTGCCTCATTTAAACGCCTCCATCAGTTTGTTACATTTAAACGCCTGCATCAGTTTGTTACAGTTTGTTACATTTAAACGCATGCATCAGTTTGTTCCATTTAAATGCACACATCAGTTTGTTCCATTTAAATGCACACATCAGTTTGTTCCATTTAAATGCACACATCAGTATGTTACAGTTTGTTACATTTAAACGCATGCATCAGTATGTTACATTTAAACGCATGCATCAGTTTGTTACATTTAAACGCCTGCATCAGTTTCTTACAGTTTGTTACATTTAAATGCACGCATCAGTTTGTTACAGTTTGTTCCATTTAAATGCACACATCAGTTTGTTCCATTTAAATGCACACATCAGTTTGTTCCATTTAAATGCACACATCAGTATGTTACAGTTTGTTACATTTAAACGCATGCATCAGTATGTTACATTTAAATGCACGCATCAGTTTGTTACAGTTTGTTCCATTTAAATGCACGCATCAGTTTGTTACATTTAAATGCACACATCAGTTTGTTACATTTAAACGCCTGCATCAGTATGTTACAGTTTGTTCCATTTAAACGCATGCATCAGTTTGTTACATTTAAACACCTGCATCAGTATGTCACAGTTTGTGACATTTAAATGCATGTATTAGAGCCAGAGTGGCAGAAACACAGAGTTGTGTCCAGAAAGCGGAGCGTATGTTTGTGTATGTGCAGAGTTACCTGCTGAGTGCCGGGATTCTGCTGCGCCGCTCGCTCAGTGCCGTTCAGACATGACGGATATGCCAGATAACCCAAACCCATCATTTGCTCCATGCTCCGGTTGTCCGGCGTCTTCGGAAAGCCCATCGGCTGGCCGTACAGACCCCCGTCCATCGGAGGCATCTGACCACCGGAGTCCAGAGACAGAGTCCCGTCCGGAGAGGTGGAGGACGCATGATGGAGGGTAAACATACAGACGGAGGAAGGCGGGCTGTCGGAGATGGACATCTGTGGATGAAGAAGATTTGAGGCACAGCGAGACACAAGATATGAAGTTGTAATGCTTTATGTCCTTACGGCTTTAAAGCTGCTCTGTTGTACACTCTCCTCTCTTCTCATGCACAAACTTCCACAAAATCCGTTATGATACAGGTACTTCAGCACTCGTGACAACACCATTTCCTCTGTCACAACCATCTCTCTCCCTCCTTCCCCTCCAATTATTTTTTATCTTGCATCATAGATTGACTTCTTTTTTCCCCTCTTCATTTTTCTTTTATTAAAACTTTCTACAATCTTAGCGTGTCCTTGTTGTCCAACGCTAACATTTCCCTATGATAAATTGTTATTTGTTAAGATTTCGGAAAAGCACTGAAATAAAATAGATATTTTTAATATGAAATCTCTAATTAATTTCAAATGATTAACTATTACTTATCTTTATTATCTAATATTTATTTTTATTCATTATTAAATATATAAATTGCATAAATATTCTGGTTGAAAATGGATATAAATTAAAACTGTTAAATTGATTAATCAATTATAATCACATCTAATATTTTATAGATAGATATAGACACACATACAATGTTATATAATTATAACAATTTACAGAAATTATAACAAGAAATTGATATTCTTTAAAAGTACTGTTTTTTCTAATAAAGCATTGTGTTTTTATTTTGTATTTATATTAACTAATTTATTTACTTATTTATATGAAACTAAAAAAAACTTTAAATATATTTACTACTATAATTATTATTTACTAATTAAATATGACTAATAAATAAATACTAAATATTAAAGAAAACACTGTTTATTGCTGAGGACAGTCAAACATGTCAGCGCATCTAGAATTAGACTACAAAATGCAGGATTTGTAAAGATTCTGGTCATGGCCTAAAAGGTGGAACCTTTTCTTCTAAACGAGCATCCTTTACTTCATATTATAACTTTCTCCTATGTCTATATTGCTAAAGAAGTACCTGTCAAATGTCCTAAAATGCCCCGTGGTTGATTGGCCAATCAGCTGGAGCGTTTCTGATGAGCTCACCGGCGCCTCCTGCAGCAGGACTGAGGAACTGCATCCAGGGAAGGGCTGGAAGAGGCACAAAAATCATCATACAGGGACATTTTGTTTTGGTAATTTATACAATTTCCAAAATTAATTTAATAAAGAGTAATTTCCTACCTTCTGTCCAAAGTTTGTTTAAGTGGTTGATGTTGAGTGGAGCTGAAGTAAAATGAAAATTCCCCTTTAAATATTGACAACAGCATCAACATACGGTGTTATAAAGACAAAACAAAAACACTCACCTTTAAATATGTGCATATATGAAAATATCAGTGAGATCAAAAAAATTAGATTTAGATCTTCATAAACTGATTTTATTTTGTTACTGCTTAACACAAGAGAAGGGTTTTCTAGTGCAGGTTAAGGCTTTAAAAAATGTTTACACTCTCTCTCACACACACACACACACACAATCATTCTCTCTCTCTATCACACACACACAAAAACTCTCATACACTCATTCAGACACAGAAACACACACACACTCTCCCTCTCACACACACACACACACACACAGAACATTAACTAATAAAAGATAAACTATTGGTGGTGGTTGAGGAGATTCCCCCCTACTATGTGAAGCGCTTTGAGCTTTGGAAAAGCGCTATATAAATGTAACATTTCTTCTTCTTCCTATACAGATGAAGATATTCAGAAAATATTCTATAACATAAGTAAACACAAAATGCAATTTTTAAATGAAGGTTGTTAATAATAACAACAACAACAACCAACAACAACAATCCAAAACTACATGACTACATGTGGAGTTCATGACTCCACCATAAGATACTGGGCAAAAATGTCCTGCATGTCAAAAACCACAGCTGAGCAAAAAGAACATTAAGGCTCGTCTCATTTTTACCAGAAAACATCTTGATGATCCCAAAGACTTTTGGGAAAATACTGTGTGGACTGACGAGACAAAACTTTAACTTTTTGGACGGTGTGTCTCATTACATCTGCCGTAAAAGTAACACCATATTTCAGAAAAATAACATTATACCCAGAGTAAAATATGGTGGTGGTAGTGTAATGGTCTGAAGCTGTTTTGCTGTTTCAGGATCTGCTGTGATAAATGGATCCGTGAATTCTGCTGTCGACCAAAAAACCCTGAAGGAAAATATCCATCTGTTCGTGTCTCAAGCTGAAGGAACTTGGGTTCTGCAGCAGGACAATATCCAAAACACATCAGCAAGTCCAGCTCTGAATGGCTGAAGAAAAGCAAAATGAAGACTTTGGCTAGTCAAAGTCCTGACCTGAATCCTGTTGAGATGCTGCGGCATGACCTTAAAAAGGCAGTTTCTGCTCAAAAAACCCTCTAATGTGGATGAATTACATCAGTTCTGCAAAACTCCTCCACAGCTGTGAAAGACTCACTGCAAGTGATCGCAAAAGCTTGATTGCAGCTGTTGCTGCTCAAGGCCAAACCAGTTATTAGACTTAGATATCAAACACTTTTTCACACGATATGTAGATTTGGATTTTGTTTTCAACCTTAATAGTAACAACCTTCAATTAAAAACTGTATTTTGTTTACTTGTGTTGTCTTTGACTAATATTTAAATTAGTTTGATGATCTGAAACATTTAAGTGACAAACATGCAAAAAATAAGAAATGAGGAAGGGAAACACTTTCACACCACTGTACACATATGAGACTTTGTTTAAATCTGCACACATTTGTTGTTCACAAAACATAAGATTCATAAGATTTTCTGCTTCAATAATGCTCAGAGTGACATTAAATCAGTGCATTTAACATTACAAATTGCTTGTCGCTCGAATCACAAGCATTTCCTTTGATACATAAACATAAAACCTAATAAACCCTTGATTTGTACATCATCTTCCTAACAAACACCTCTCAATAACAGTGTTGTAGAAGGCACACGTCACAGACGGAGAGAGAGCTGAGCTGGAGTCAGAACCGCGCTGTGGATCTCTGGGTAATCCGGACGCAGCAGCAGCACCTGCACACAACCGCTCCAGAATAATGACAAAATCACACACACACACACACACACACTTACTCTCACTCACTCACCCACCTGACGACACACGTCAACAGCCTGCGTGTAATTCCTGCACTTCAGACAGTTGAAGGCCAGACGAAACCCTGCAAATGCACCAGCAGTAAAGCAGATGATGATGTGCATGCTTTCATTTACACACAGGAATCATAAAGTCCCACCGATGGCAGGATCACGTCTGTTGCTGTATTTCCAGGCCAGATCATAGTGCAGCGCTGCATCTGTGTATCTCTGCTGGCGCTCCATCATCAGCCCGTGATACTCGTACGCTTCACTGCACGACTGAACGTCAAACACAGGGAGAAAACCACTGAAACAAGTCCTGATGACTTCTGACTGATCAATCATAATCGAATAACTGCCCCAAACTTTTCACAAATCCCCATCCAACTAATATTTTTGTTTTATTTTAGACAAACTTCTTTTTTAATTTCTTTTTACCCAGTTTAATAAGCACTTTCTACATTCTTTAGATCTGAATTCATATTTGTTGTCCAAACACTAATATTTCAGATTTTTATATATATATATAACATTTATCTAATGTATACTCTCTAGATAAAATATAAATAAATATAAATTATAAAAAAAATTTTTATTTCTAATTATTATTTTAACCATTTTATCTAATGTATACTATTAGATCTGAATTCATATTTGTTGTATATTGTTGTACTAATATTTCAGATATTTATATATATATATAGTTATATATAGAGTTATATATAGAGTTATATATAGAGTTATATATAGAGTTATATATATATATATATATATAACATTTATCTAATGTATACTCTTTAGATAAAATATAAATAAATATAAATTATTAAAAAAAAAATGTATTTCTAATTATTATTTTAACCATTTTATCTAATGTATACTATTTAGATAAAATATATAAATAAATATAAATTTATTTACTTAAACTTATTTCTTACTCTTATTATTATTTTAACTATTTTACCTAATGTAGCTAAACTAAATTATTTCTCTAAACTTATGTGTGCATGCATGATCTTCTCTGCCATAAAGCACTTTGTAAATATGTTTTTAAAATGCGCTATATGATTAACGCTTACTTGAATATTAAGCTTTATTCATACAACACCGGGATAAGCAATGAAACTGCACATCTAAAATATTAGTAGCACAAATGTCTGTCTAAAGCGGGTTGACACAAACCTTATTATGCTGAATGCAGCAGTCGAGCAGTTTGTCCACTTGTGTGTATTTGCCCATCTTTATGTACATGTCAGCCAAGAGCAGGCAGGCGTTCTCCAGGTGATCCGCGTTTGCCTCGTTCCACTGCATCCTGCTGAGGCGCTTGAGGAAGTTCCTGGCTCTGGGAATCTGCTTCAGCTGAAGGAAAGCCTGAGCCATCACGAGCAGAGACGCCTCCAGCATCACCTGCAGACCAGGAGCAGTGCGAGTGTGTGTGTGCAGTTACACAAAACAATACAAGAACTGGAAGTGCAGCATGCTATAAGAGTGTGTGTGTGTGTGTCTGTGTAAGTGTACAAGCCTGTGTGTGCGTTTGTGTAAGTGACTGAGTTAGTGTGAGAGTGTGTCTGTGTAAATGTGCGGGCATGTGTGTGTGAGTGAGTGAGTGACTGACTGACTAAGTGTGTGTGTGTGTAGGTGTGTGAGCGTGAGTGAGTGTGTGCGCGTGCATAAGAAAGATTGTGTGTACACGCAAGTGATGTATCAATACTTTTTGTTTTTATTTTATTTTATATGTTCATGTGTTTGAGGACACATCGATAGTTCAGTATAGTTTCGATTTAATTGTTCTATTTTTGGTTTTCATTTTAGTCAAATTCTTTTTAATTTTGTGCGTTTTTGTCATTTTTTATTGTGTTTTAAATGTGTAAAATGAATAGTTGTTTAATCAATTTTAGTTTTACTAAATAATTCGGTTTTTGCAAGTACTTTATCTTTATTTTAGTTAATTTATTTCAAGTAATAAAAACGCTTTATGCTCAATTCTCACTATTAACTAACTATGATTTCGGCCTCAAACTCTTAATTACTCGTTTAGGCGTTGGGTAGGATTGTGTTCATGCAGAATAAGGCAGAACTAATATGTGCTTGATCATTACTAATAAACAGCCAATATCTGGTAATATACATGACAATAAGCAAGTAGTTTTAGTTAAGGTTAACCATAATAACCCTGTAAGACTTCAATGATGTGAAGAAATATTTCAGGATCATGAAACTAAAGAGAATCACATTTCAGAGCGAAGAAGGTCAAAGTAATTACAACAGTGGTGAAAATCTGCAACAAAACCCGGTGTTGCAACATTTGTACTAAAGTCATCTGTAAATATGATATGCATGATTAGTCACTTCCTGACAGTAAAAAGTCAGAGTTTTAGTCTCTGAACGGTAAAAGCATTGAGAGCGGGTGGCGTCAGACTCTTACGTGGTTGGCCAGCATGTCTGTGAGCTCCAGCACGGCTCGCTCCGCCTGTTCGGCCTCTTTGCTGTGGATCCGGCACAGGTTGGAGAGCAGCCGGAGTTTGTCCCGCTGGGATTTAGAGCGCGGGCGAAACCTTGCCAGGAGATTCTGAGCTGTGATCAGCCGCATCTCGTTCTCCGACTCGCTGCACGAGAAACAATTACAGATGACAGACATGAGCTGCATTTCTGACTTCCTCCGCTCTGCTCACCTCAGGTGCTTTGCTCCTTTATCTAAAGCCTGACGTCCACAAACATCCCCGTCAGGGTTCAGACAGATCCGGAGCATCAGTTCTAGCGCCGGTTCTCCCCAGCACGCGTCTCCTCTGGCCTCGTTCAGGTGCGTCAGGGCTTCGTTCACCCGGTGCGAGTGCCTGACGTCAAACCACACAAACCTCTCTTATAAAGAGCATTGAGAAGAAGAATACTTTGAGGACACATTCAGAAAACAACTTGCAAAGAGCTTCAAGAACAGATGGATATTCTCCTTCAGGATTTTTTTGGTCATGTTTCCATTTCTCACAGCAAGTCTTCCAGATCCTGAAGCAGCAAAACAGCCCCAGACCATTACACTACCACCACCATATTTACTGTGGGTATGATGCTCTTTTTCTGAAATGTGGTGTTACTTTTATGGCAGATGTAATGAGACACACCTTCCAAAAAGGTCAACTAGTTTCTTGTCAGGTGTTTTCCCAAAAAATAAACTTTATAAAAAAAAAATTAAAAAAAATTAAAAAATAGTAATATTCTACTTATAAATCAAATGGGGGGAAAAGATTATTATAAAATTATATAGCCAAAAACAAAACAAAAATGTTTTATATTTTTTTACTATTTTCATGAAGTTACACATAGCTAACTTTCTTTTTAAAAAATTCTGTATGGATGGATGTACAAAATAAAAATGTTCAACATTCGAAGACTTTGAAAAAAAGTAATAAATATGAAGCTATTTTACATTTAAATCCAATGGGGAAAAAGTTAATTTTTATATATATATATATATATATAAAGTGTAGTTGTTTTATAAAGAAAGTATAAAACACAGATGCAAGTATTAAAACACAAAGAAACAGAGACATTTTTTGGACCTTTAATGCATACAAATATTATATATTTTAAATATTATAAAAATAAATAAAAATCCCTCTAAAAAATTTAATGGCCCAAAAAACTAATTTCTTATAGAATTAAATTGTCTTTTATAATTAAAAAAAACATTTATAATTTTTAGTTTGAGGTGAAATATAACCTCTATGTTCTTTGTGAAATTCCTCTAAGGATGGTAGAGATCTCATGATCATTTTATTAACAAATATTAATCTTTTCAAAAGACTTCAAATCAGAGCAGTTTTGATATTGTTCACTGACCAGAAGTAAAAGCCTTTGCAGTAATGAAACCCCGGTTCTCTGACCGACAGCCGGCAGAACGTCTCACACGCATGGAACACAGACCGGATGTCGTCCAGCTTCCCCGTCCTGCGCAGAACCTGCAGAAACCTGGCCATGGCATGAAAGTCGTCTACCGTAAACGGAAACAGACAAGAAATACTTGAAGGTTCCTGCGTTTCAAACAGTAGAGATCTGCGCTTGCAACATCAAGGTCATGGGTTCGATTCCCAGGGAAAGCAAGAACCGATTAGAATGACAATGTGATTCTTGCATGCAATGATAAAAGCAGCTGACAAATGTATAAAATGTAACGGAATAACCGTGTTTGTGTAACTGATATTTCATCACACCTGGGTTTCGCTCCATTATACAAGCATAAATCTTCACCGCTTCCTCCTTTTGGTTCTTCCAAAACAACGTATCAGCCAACAGCTGAAGATAAAACCAAACACACACACATGCATACATGGACAAACCAAACAGCGGATCATCTCATTTGTGCACCGATGAGCGTCCTGACCTTTGAGGCAGCGCTGTGGTTCTGCTGGAGCCGCAGGATCTTCACACACAGTTCCTCGCTGTCGTTCAGCTTCTGATGCTCATAGCAGAACTGAGCCAGATGAATGATGATCTGCATGTGGACAAAATCCAGCAGATGAGACACAAAGCATTCCCTCGACGGACACTTGAGCCGACTGACCTCTGCATTGTCCGGGCTGTGGTGTAATGCGTCGGTATAGCGCTGTTTGGCCATTTCCAGGTCGTGGTTGAGGTGAAACTCTTGAGCCCAGGCACAACAGATGGCCGCTAACAACTTCCTCTCTTCCTCCAGTTCTGCAGGACGCTCATTCGTAACACGGCAAACTACTTTTTGCTGGACGTCATGCGCCTGATAGAGGAGCAAAGAGAGAGACAGACTTGTATTTGTTTGAACATAAAAAACTTGCCTCAACAATCCTAACACTGTCTACACCGGACGAGACACTCATCACACCACTGTGGGGACCATTCGGAAATCCATTGCCACTTGTATATATATATATATATATTAGTCACTATATAGTGATTATGAGCCGTTCAAAATGTAGAAAACAGTGACTGAACAGAGCATTTCAGGCCAAGGGGCTTCAATAGCAATATGCAGCATAACAAATATGTTTTTTAGCTGTAAATATATAATAAAGTGTAATTTATTCCTGTGATTAAAGCTGAGTTTATTAGATGATAAATACAGTAAAACAGTGTAATATTATATCAGTGTAAAACAGCTGTTTTCTATGTGAATATATAGTAAAGTGTCATTTATTCCTGTGATTAAAGCTGAATTTATTAGATGATAAATACAGTAAAACAGTGTAATATTATATCAGTGTAAAACAGCTGTTTTCTATGTGAATATATAGTAAAGTGTCATTTATTCCTGTGATTAAAGCTGAATTTATTAGATGATAAATACAGTAAAACAGTGTAATATTATATCAGTGTAAAACAGCTGTTTTCTATGTGAATATATAGTAAAGTGTCATTTATTCCTTTGATTAAAGCTGAATTTATTAGATGATAAATACAGTAAAACAGTGTAATATTATATCAGTGTATCAAATAATGCAGATGTATTCTAGCAGACAGCATAGCAATAAATATATGGGCAATTACAGTTGGATATAATTTACTTACAAACCTTTTGCACGACGTCCAGAGCGGATTCATCCCTCGCCCGTAGCACTTTTACTAACACTCGCAAAACTTTTACATCGTTCATCATTGTAGCCAAAGCAGTCGCTGCAAAAGCAGAAAAAACCCAGTCTGAGAACCCGTATCTCGTGGCATTCATGCATGTTAATTAGAGTTGTAATTTCTATACTAGGCTCGTGTCTCAAGGCTTTTTCCAGGACCCGTTGAGCGTCATCCAGGCGTTTGAGTTTGAGCAGCAGTTCGGACAGTTCAACACTCAAACAACAGTCCGGCGCTTCAGTCATCAGAGCCGTCTCATAGCAGCTCACCGCCTGAAACACACCAGACAATCCCTTCCTTTAACTCGGTCAAATTAAAGGCCTGTAAGCCTGCAGAAACCACTTGCCTTCTGATATTCATGCGCCTTCACCAAAGCCTGGCCTATTTTCTTGGCTAATGCGTTTTCAGGAGCCGCATTCTCCACATCTTGGTAAATCTTGACCGCTTCCTCTGGCTTAAAGATCAAGATGAACAAGATCAAGATGTTGTGAGAGATTTAGTACTTAGAAGACAAATGAAAACCCTAAAACATGAAACACACCTGGTGAATCTTCATGAAAGCATCAGCCAGCAAGACACTAGTGTGAGGTCCGGGAAGCTGCTCACTCATTTCTCTGAAACATGTTTTTGTTGTTGATTTGATGATTATCAATGATGATTTGATGATTATCAATGATGATTTGATGCGCAACAAACATTTATGATTATCATTGGTGTTGAAAACAGTTAATACTGCTTAAAAAAAACTGCTTAATTTTTATTTTTTGGAACTTGATACTTTTTTCTGGATTAAATCAACTTAAAATTTTTACATAACAGCATTTGTGATGGATGGATGACAGAAGGGTGGATGGATGGATGACAGAAGGGTGGATGGATGGATGACAGACGGGTGGATGGATGGATGACAGACGGGTGGATGGATGGATGACAGACGGGTGGATGGATGGATGACGACAGACGGATGGATGGATGACAGACGGATGGATGGATGGATGACAGACGGGTGGATGGATGACACACAGATGGATGACACACAGATGGATGACACACAGATGGATGACACACAGATGGATGGATGACACACAGATGGATGATGGATGGATGGATGGATGACACACAGATGGATGATGGATGGATGGATGGATGGATGACAGAAGGATGGATGGATGGATGACAGACGGATGATGGATGGATGGATGGATGGATGACAGACGGATGGATGGATGGATGGATGGATGACAGACGGATGATGGATGGATGGATGGATGACAGAAGGGTGGATGGATGGATGGATGGATGGATGGATGACAGAAGGGTGGATGGATGGATGGATGGATGGATGGATATGGCCAGTCACTCATAAACGATACACAGAGTTCTCACCTGTAACATGAAATGTAAAGCCTCTCGTTTCTCTTCCTCTGCAGGCAGATGCGAGCCATCTTCTCCCGCGCTGGGATGAAGGACGGATCAGAAGGCAGGATGTTCTGCAGGACGGACACAGCGGCGTCCACATCGTCCCTCGCCAAAGCCAGATCCGCACGAGCGAGCAAGACTCGCGTCTCCTCCGCCGTCCCTCTGAAGCGCAGAAAGGCGTCTTGCAAAACTTTAGAGGCCTCGTGCTGATGAAAGAAAGCTTTCTTAAGACACGGCAGATCAGGAGATCAGAAGTGTGTGGGTGAAAGTGCAAGTGGACCTGCTGTCCGTTGAGCGTCAGGGCTTCTGTGAGCTCCAGACACACGGACACTCGCGCGCCGCTGGAGACGGAGGACTGCGGACCCTCGCTCATGCTGACCTTCAGGCACTGGACAGCGTTCTTCAGGTCTCCAGATCTCAGCAGAGCACGAGCTTTCAGCAGGAATCGATCTCGAACCTGACGCAGATCAATCACAGACTCAAGATATCAACACACAAACAACAGGAGGTCCATCCTGTTCATAAAGAAACTCATACTTTATTTCTACAAGGACACATTAAACACTGAAGACTGGAGTAATGATGCTGAATATTCAGCTTTAATCACAGGAATAAATGACACTTTACTATATATTCACATAGAAAACAGCTGTTTTACACTGATATAATATTACACTGTTTTACTGTATTTATCATCTAATAAATTCAGCTTTAATCACAGGAATAAATGACACTTTACTATATATTCACATAGAAAACAGCTGTTTTACACTGATATAATATTACACTGTTTTACTGTATTTATCATCTAATAAATTCAGCTTTAATCACAGGAATAAATGACACTTTACTATATATTCACATAGAAAACAGCTGTTTTACACTGATATAATATTACACTGTTTTACTGTATTTATCATCTAATAAATTCAGCTTTAATCACAGGAATAAATGACACTTTACTATATATTCACATAGAAAACAGCTGTTTTACACTGATATAATATTACACTGTTTTACTGTATTTATCATCTAATAAATTCAGCTTTAATCACAGGAATAAATGACACTTTACTATATATTCACATAGAAAACAGCCGTTTTACACTGATATAATATTACACTGTTTTACTGTATTTATCATCTAATAAATTCAGCTTTAATCACAGGAATAAATGACACTTTACTATATATTCACATAGAAAACAGCTGTTTTACACTGATATAATATTACACTGTTTTACTGTATTTATCATCTAATAAATTCAGCTTTAATCACAGGAATAAATGACACTTTACTATATATTCACATAGAAAACAGCCGTTTTACACTGATATAATATTACACTGTTTTACTGTATTTATCATCTAATAAATTCAGCTTTAATCACAGGAATAAATGACACTTTACTATATATTCACATAGAAAACAGCTGTTTTACACTGATATAATATTACACTGTTTTACTGTATTTATCATCTAATAAATTCAGCTTTAATCACAGGAATAAATTACACTTTACTATATATTCACATAGAAAACAGCTGTTTTACACTGATATAATATGACACTGTTTTACTGTATTTATCATCTAATAAATTCAGCTTTAATCACAGGAATAAATGACACTTTACTATATATTCACATAGAAAACAGCTGTTTTACATTGATATAATATTACACTGTTTTACTGTATTTATCATCTAATAAATTCAGCTTTAATCACAGGAATAAAATACACTTTACTATATATTCACATAGAAAACAGCTGTTTTACACTGATATAATATTACACTGTTTTACTGTATTTATCATCTAATAAATTCAGCTTTAATCACAGGAATAAATGACACTTTACTATATATTCACATAGAAAACAGCCGTTTTACACTGATATAATATTACACTGTTTTACTGTATTTATCATCTAATAAATTCAGCTTTAATCACAGGAATAAATGACACTTTACTATATATTCACATAGAAAAAAGCTGTTTTACACTGATATAATATGACACTGTTTTACTGTATTTATCATCTAATAAATTCAGCTTTAATCACAGGAATAAATGGCACTTTACTATATATTCACATAGAAAACAGCCGTTTTACACTGATATAATATTACACTGTTTTACTGTATTTATCATCTAATAAATTCAGCTTTAATCACAGGAATAAATGACACTTTACTATATATTCACATAGAAAAAAGCTGTTTTACACTGATATAATATGACACTGTTTTACTGTATTTATCATCTAATAAATTCAGCTTTAATCACAGGAATAAATGGCACTTTACTATATATTCACATAGAAAAAAGCTGTTTTACACTGATATAATATTACACTGTTTTACTGTATTTATCATCTAATAAATTCAGCTTTAATCACAGGAATAAATGGCACTTTACTATATATTCACATAGAAAACAGCTGTTTTACACTGATATAATATTACACTGTTTTACTGTATTTATCATCTAATAAATTCAGCTTTAATCACAGGAATAAATGACACTTTACTATATATTCACATAGAAAACAGCTGTTTTACACTGATATAATATTACACTGTTTTACTGTATTTATCATCTAATAAATTCAGCTTTAATCACAGGAATAAATGGCACTTTACTATATATTCACATAGAAAACATCTTACTGAACTGTTTTTGTACTCTGCAACTCAAAACTTCCTTTGTGGTAAAAAAGCACAATTATTAAAACCATAAAATGGCTCTGAGCTTCTGCAATTTCTGGCATGAGACAGACTGTCTAAACTTCCCCATCAACGTCTATTACATGTTCAGAAATGTGGCATGTTTTAGAAGGAAGTCTTAAAGGAAAACCCCTGCTGCTGGATCTCTAATGGTCAGAGAGATGGTAATAATGGGGGAAATAAAGGCTTCTCTCAATGCAGTCACACTTTAAAACTGTTCTTGACTGATAAAGCTGCTGCTCAGACTTCACCTGGAAGCTGCCGCTGATGCGCTGGATCTCCGGCGCGCTCGGCTCTTGCTCCATGCACAGGTTCAGCAGCTGCTGGGCTGCTCTGAGGTCACCTGCTGATGCATTCTGGGATTGTTATCACCGCAGCGTTTATCATCAGCTCAGGTGACGCACTGGTTCTGTATCTCGACACACTTGCCTAGAAGGAACTTGACGTAGGCCAGATAATAACGGCTCGCTGACACGCCTGGAGCGGCTTTCACGATCGTTTCTAAGATCATATTTGCCTGTTTGAGCCAAAATGGTGGAGTTTGTCCGGGAATGAGGAGAACATCCTGTGAAATCATACAA
Source organism: Rhodeus uyekii (assembly GCA_037043235.1). Lineage (NCBI taxonomy): Eukaryota > Metazoa > Chordata > Actinopteri > Cypriniformes > Acheilognathidae > Rhodeus > Rhodeus uyekii. The sequence continues at coordinate 269,865 of JAWRVZ010000301.1, read as the reverse complement.
AAGTTCTCTTTTGACCAGTAAACATTATTACCATTTGCATTCATGCATTTGGCAGATTATGTTATCCAAAGAGACTTGCACTGCATTGAAAGTACATTTTTATCAGTTCTTGTTAACGATGTGGATGTTGCGAATGAACTGATCTCATGAGGGATATAATACCTGCTCGTACTCCAGGTGCAAGCGCACTATCTGCAGGAGGAAATTGATGTCCAGCATCTGCAGGTATTCTACGCCATAATTTAAGCCACGGAGAGCAGAGAAATGGATCTGTGCGGCGTCTTTCAGCAGCCGTATCACCGTCTCCTCGTCTGCCTTCTGCTTCCTGGCCAAAACGGCCTTCAGCAGAGGAACTTCCTGTTTCATCAAACATACAGTGATGCCTTGAGATACGAGCATAATCCGTTCCAGGACGAGCTCGTAACTCGAGCTGCTCGTATCTCAAATCATTTTCCCATAAGAAATAACAGAAAATTGTTGTATTTGTTCCCGGCCCTCTAACTCCCTTATTAGTGCTAATAACAATGGGGAAATATGTTTTAATTGCTATAGAGACACAGAAACAAAATTATAGTATATGAGGATTCCTGTGATATAAAATAAAATGTGGTTTTAATTATGAGTTCTTGCCTTCAAGACAGCTAATGACGGCATGTGCGGAGGAGGAGGAGGAGGGAGGGATAACATAAATAATGTAGTGTTCAGAAGTGTAGTGTTTGTTCTCGTGTTGTGTATTGATAGACTCAGAAGCTCATATTTATTATTATTGAACACTCATAACTCGTGCTGCTCCCAGCTTAATACTGGTGAATCACTCGTTGCCCCCGGTAACCCCCGCTGTAAAACCAAGCTGCCTCTAGTGGAGATCATATGCAATTACCCATAAATGTATATAACACACACCACAGGAAGACTTGCGGGAGACACGTACGGAAGTCAACAAACACATAAAGTGAATGAGTCAGATGCATAAGCGCCGAGTGCTCGAGCATCGGAGTCTCTAAGCTGCTCGTATCTCAAAGCAAAAATTGCTTGAAGGCTTGCTCGTATCTCAAGGCATTACTGTATTCGCACTGCACTACTTATCAGGGTTATTGGTTACTTATCCCCCATCTGCTCATTTCCTGAAGACGGTGAAACGACAGTAGTAAACAGTAACATTAAAAACTGGTTGTAGAAATTGTACGCTTTCAGCTTTTTACCGCTATGTTTCCACGAGACGCTTGTGCTTCACAGAAGAACGCGAGCCGTTGCGAGGCTTCCTCAAACTGATCGCACATCAGCTGGCATCGGATCAAACCTGTAAAAACAACCAAAGATTAATGCATAGATTTATGTGCATAAACGACAGCAGCATTTGGAATTTAACAATTTAAATGAAGACTATAGCAACATTAATGCAATTAAGAACATATTCCCTCAAAATCCACATTACAGCGATGCAAAAAAAACCCTCATAATTACTGTAATACCATCAGGAAAATAATCCGCCAACACAAAGTCCCAATTAGTTAATCAACTAACGTTAACAATGAAAAATACATTTCTTAAAATAAGTTCGTTAAAATAAAATTGTTCAAGTTAGCTCAGGTCAAATAAATACTATTAACAGATGCAAGTTATGATTTTACAATAATCATGAAGATTAATAAATGCTTCAGAAGTAAATGAAGAAAATCATTTTTATGACTACAACCTGCTGAAGTAATGCTTTTAATCGCTTGTTTCTGCTTCTAGTATTTTGATTAGAAATTCTACACTCTTTCAGAAGATTAAAGTAGCAGAATAGCAGAATAGCGCCCCCTACCGTATAACAGTGAAAACACAGAACATTACATAAATGTAGAGGAAAGTTAACTGAATGAAACCTTATTATAAATGGTTACGAATAATCTGGACGTGTTTTTTTTTTTTACCATGACAAACACCATCATGGTATTTAAACACTCTACAATAAAAACATGTTTTTGGTTATATTTTGGGCTGAAATATAACCGAGATATTGCATTACAGTTTTGTAAAGTGAGGATAAAAGTGATGTTGCTGCCAGGATGTGATGATACTGTACCGACTAATGCTGACGTGCATTTAGGGTCTGTTTTCAGAGCTGTAGAGAAGCATTCATGAGCCTCTTTAATCTTATCTTGGAGAGTCAGCAGATAGCCGAGCTCACAGAGGACATCAGACGCACACGACGACACCCGACGCACAAACACACTCAACATCTGCAGGATCTCTGCGTTGTGTCCACACTGCAGTGGGGAGAGATATTTAGGAGCTTTATTAGTACTGTGGACCGAGATTATACTGCAATAGTCAAGATGGATAGCCTTGAGCCAGGGAAACAGCTTCCTAAACAACAATGAATCGCTCTGAAAGACCCAAGGGCGAGAAGCATCATGGAAACAGGCACTTAGGGACACAAAACCCCCTGTGAGGACAGTGTGTGTTCAGGGCTAAAGATGTAATAAACAAGCCGGTCTATTATCATATTAATGACAAAGAAATAAACAAAGAGCACTAACTGGTTACCAGTCGGCTGATGGGTGCTGTGATCTCCAGATGCATGCTGGGATTACTGGGCTCATTGACCTCAACCGCATTCATTAAAGCTTGAAGACGCTCTTTCACCTGAAACACACAATGGAATAACGTTTGTGGGTCATAAGAAGATCTGAGATGAAAATGAAATTTAAGAAAATAACATTTAAAATGATTGTGTCAAATTCATAGGGTACGTTTACATGACAATGGAATGAAAATGGAAGCGTTTTTACATTGTTAAAATTATCCGTTAACGCCGATCCACAAAAACGACCAAAAACTCTGCATTCTGTTGCCAGGCCAGTAGATGGCGATGTCAGCTTTTAAAGAAATTAAATCCCTTTGGACTGAACATGTAAAACACTGCATTTTTGTAGTTTTCCAGGATGAGCTTGTAACTCGAGTTGCTCGTATCTCAAATAATTTTTTCCCACAAGAAATAACAGGAAAAAACCTAATCCGTTTCGGCCCTCAAAAAAGTGCTAATAACAATGGAAAAAACATGTTTTTAATTGCTATAGAGACACACACACACACAAATTATAGTATATAAGAATTTTTTTTTTATAGTATATAACAATTCCTGTTATATAAAATAAAATGTGGTTTTAATAATGTTATATTTAACTCGTGCTGCTCCCAGCTTAATACTGGTGAATCACTCGTTGCCCCCGGTAACCCCCGATGTAAAACCAAGCTGCCTCTAGTGGAGATCATATGCAATTACCCATAAATGAGGAGCTTGAGCTGCTGCGAGTGCTGAACACCTCTAGCGTCTGCAAGCTGCTCGTATCTCAAATATTTACTCGTATCTCAAATATTTACTCGTATCTCAAATATTTACTCGTATCTTAAAGCTAAAATTGCTCAAATACTTGCTCGTAGCACAGAATACTCGTATGTCAGGACGCTCATATCTCAAGGTGATAAGTTTATAAAATTTGTATTCATGTTTTAAAGCATTTTTGAAATATCACAGCTGGTTGCAGCAAGTAAGGCAAGTCATCGAGGCAAGATCTAAAAGAAACAATCACTTTTTAAAAATAAATTAAAACAAAAACACACAGGAGCACAGATAAATACAGGAACAACCAAAAATAAATGAGAATGTAACAAGAACGACAACTGATATAGCTGTGTCGTTGTGTTCTGTATTTCCCCAGCATGAAGGCAAGATCTTACAGATTTACGAATGAACCTCTTATTTTAAAATCTTCCCAGCCTTCAGACATTTGTCATGACATCCACGTCAAACATTACAACGCTCATGATAACTTTAGTTAACTCTACAATAGGAAAATCCCCTCCACCGGAGAGTTACACTTCGACAGCGATGCCATAGAAATATACAAAGCTAGTTGTTCAAACACCAAACTCTAAAGATGGTTGCACGCTTATTTCTAAGTTCTATAGGGAGAGTAAATAAAGATCTAAACAAGGAGCAGGTGGAACAAATCAATCAAACAATATGTTGCCATGACAACAAATGAGAACATTCTAGATACCACGGAAACAAAAAGGAAACACGAAACAAAGATAAACTAATGCTACATCTGAAATCGATTCCCTAATATGTAGTTTACAAAAAACAGTACGCCAAAAGGGTTACTTGTCTAATTAAAGGGGAAAAGTCCCCGGATGACCTCCTCCTATTGTCCGCATGATTTAGAAAGCATGAAAACAAACTTAAATGTTACGCAAAGGCTGCGTCTGAAAGTACAGAGTGCTTTAAATAACTATTCAGTTTTGAAAATAGTCACGTGAATAAAAAGAAACAGAATTACCATCTCCATATTTCCATCCCTAGCCGCAGCAATGACAGTCATCATTTGAAGAGCTTTCAGGTCATGTCCATCTCTCTCCAGAACGCTGCACATTTCAAGCAAAGTCACTGAATAATGTCTAAAAGGATGCATTGAAATAAAAGCTCAGAAGAACACGCACCTCTGGGCAACCTCCTCGGATTGATCCCAGTCCCGCAGAGACATGAACACCTTCATCTTCATGATGTACGCCGGGCTGAAGTCTGGATGAGAGACGATGATCTGATTGGCAATGTCTAGAGCGTACTTCTCATTCTGCTGCGCCATGAAGAACTCAATCTGTATGTCAAAGAAACAGTTTAGACCCTGTTATATTCAAACAGATAATCCTTTTGTTTCTCAAGACAAGTTTTACTTTTCCCAGGAGTCCAAATAAATTTCCTGTGTCCTGAACTCCGCTGTCAAAGTAACGTATTGCCTGATGTCTGTTCTCTTCCATGTCAGAGGTCAACACAATCCAGCCCATGAGAATAAGCCCCTGTTAATAAAGAAAAATTATTAACCATGAGTTGTGGCCTTTTGTTTATGAGGTTCAATCTTGTTACGCGTCTCGTTTGAGCTTCAGCGAGAACCAATGAGGTTCATTCTCGCGTTACGCGTCACGTTTGATCTTCAGGAAGAACCAATGAGGTTCATTCTCGCGTTACGCGTCACGTTTGATCTTCAGGAAGAACCAATGAGGTTCATTCTCGCGTTACGCGTCACGTTTGAGCTTCAGCAGGAACCAATGAGATTCATTCTCGCGTTACGCGTCTCGTTTGAGCTTCAGCAGGAACCAATGAGGTTCATTCTCGCGTTACGCGTCTCGTTTGAGCTTCAGCAGAACCAATGAGGTTCATTCTCGTGTTACGCGTCTCGTTTGAGCTTCAGCAGAACCAATGAGGTTCATTCTCGTGTTACGCGTCTCGTTTGAGCTTCAGCAGGAACCAATGAGGTTCATTCTCGTGTTACGCGTCTCGTTTGAGCTTCAGGAAGAACCAATGAGGTTCATTCTCGCGTTACGCGTCTCGTTTGAGCTTCAGCAGGAACCAATGAGGTTCATTCTCGCGTTACGCGTCTCGTTTGAGCTTCAGCAGAACCAATGAGGTTCATTCTCGTGTTACGCGTCTCGTTTGAGCTTCAGCAGGAACCAATGAGGTTCATTCTCGCGTTACGCGTCACGTTTGAGCTTCAGCAGGAACCAATGAGGTTCATTCTCGTGTTACGCGTCTCGTTTGAGCTTCAGCAGGAACCAATGAGGTTCATTCTCGCGTTACGCGTCACGTTTGAGCTTCAGCAGGAACCAATGAGGTTCATTCTCGCGTTACGCGTCACGTTTGATCTTCAGGAAGAACCAATGAGGTTCATTCTCGCGTTACGCGTCACGTTTGATCTTCAGGAAGAACCAATGAGGTTCATTCTCGCGTTACGCGTCACGTTTGATCTTCAGGAAGAACCAATGAGGTTCATTCTCGTGTTACGCGTCACGTTTGATCTTCATCAAGAACCAATGAGGTTCATTCTCGTGTTACGCGTCTCGTTTGAGCTTCAGGAAGAACCAATGAGGTTCATTCTCGCGTTACGCGTCACGTTTGATCTTCAGGAAGAACCAATGAGGTTCATTCTCGCGTTACGCGTCACGTTTGATCTTCAGCAGGAACCAATGAGGTTCATTCTCGCGTTACGCGTCACGTTTGATCTTCAGCAGAACCAATGAGGTTCATTCTCGCGTTACGCGTCACGTTTGAGCTTCAGCAGGAACCAATGAGGTTCATTCTCGCGTTACGCGTCTCGTTTGAGCTTCAGCAGGAACCAATGAGGTTCATTCTCGCGTTACGCGTCTCGTTTGAGCTTCAGCAGGAACCAATGAGGTTCATTCTCGCGTTACGCGTCTCGTTTGAGCTTCAGCAGAACCAATGAGGTTCATTCTCGTGTTACGCGTCTCGTTTGAGCTTCAGCAGGAACCAATGAGGTTCATTCTCGCGTTACGCGTCACGTTTGAGCTTCAGCAGGAACCAATGAGGTTCATTCTCGTGTTACGCGTCTCGTTTGAGCTTCAGCAGGAACCAATGAGGTTCATTCTCGCGTTACGCGTCACGTTTGAGCTTCAGCAGGAACCAATGAGGTTCATTCTCGCGTTACGCGTCACGTTTGATCTTCAGGAAGAACCAATGAGGTTCATTCTCGCGTTACGCGTCACGTTTGATCTTCAGGAAGAACCAATGAGGTTCATTCTCGCGTTACGCGTCACGTTTGATCTTCAGGAAGAACCAATGAGGTTCATTCTCGCGTTACGCGTCACGTTTGATCTTCAGGAAGAACCAATGAGGTTCATTCTCGTGTTACGCGTCACGTTTGATCTTCATCAAGAACCAATGAGGTTCATTCTCGTGTTACGTGTCTCGTTTGAGCTTCAGGAAGAACCAATGAGGTTCATTCTCGCGTTACGCGTCACGTTTGATCTTCAGGAAGAACCAATGAGGTTCATTCTCGCGTTACGCGTCACGTTTGATCTTCAGCAGGAACCAATGAGGTTCATTCTCGCGTCACGCGTCACGTTTGATCTTCAGCAGGAACCAATGAGGTTCATTCTCGCGTTACGCGTCACGTTTGATCTTCAGGAAGAACCAATGAGGTTCATTCTCGCGTTACGCGTCACGTTTGATCTTCATCAAGAACCAATGAGGTTCATTCTCGCGTTACGCGTCACGTTTGATCTTCAGCAGGAACCAATGAGGTTCATTCTCGCGTTACGCGTCACGTTTGATCTTCATCAAGAACCAATGAGGTTCATTCTCGCGTTACGCGTCACGTTTGATCTTCATCAAGAACCAATGAGGTTCATTCTCGCGTTACGCGTCACGTTTGATCTTCAGCAGGAACCAATGAGGTTCATTCTCGCGTTACGCGTCACGTTTGATCTTCAGGAAGAACCAATGAGGTTCATTCTCGCGTTACGCGTCACGTTTGATCTTCAGGAAGAACCAATGAGGTTCATTCTCGCGTTACGCGTCACGTTTGATCTTCAGGAAGAACCAATGAGGTTCATTCTCGCGTTACGCGTCACGTTTGATCTTCAGGAAGAACCAATGAGGTTCATTCTCGTGTTACGCGTCACGTTTGATCTTCAGGAAGAACCAATGAGGTTCATTCTCGCGTTACGCGTCTCGTTTGAGCTTCAGGAAGAACCAATGAGGTTCATTCTCGCGTTACGCGTCACGTTTGATCTTCAGGAAGAACCAATGAGGTTCATTCTCGCGTTACGCGTCACGTTTGATCTTCAGCAGGAACCAATGAGGTTCATTCTCGCGTTACGCGTCACGTTTGATCTTCAGGAAGAACCAATGAGGTTCATTCTCGCGTTACGCGTCACGTTTGATCTTCATCAAGAACCAATGAGGTTCATTCTCGTGTTACGCGTCTCGTTTGAGCTTCAGGAAGAACCAATGAGGTTCATTCTCGCGTTACGCGTCACGTTTGATCTTCAGGAAGAACCAATGAGGTTCATTCTCGCGTTACGCGTCACGTTTGATCTTCAGGAAGAACCAATGAGGTTCATTCTCGCGTTACGCGTCACGTTTGATCTTCAGGAAGAACCAATGAGGTTCATTCTTGCGTCACGTTTGATCTTCAGGAAGAACCAATGAGGTTCATTCTTGCGTCACGTTTGATCTTCAGGAAGAACCAATGAGGTTCATTCTCGTGTTACGCGTCACGTTTGATCTTCAGGAAGAACCAATGAGGTTCATTCTCGCGTTACGCGTCACGTTTGATCTTCAGGAAGAACCAATGAGGTTCATTCTCGTGTTACGCGTCACGTTTGATCTTCAGGAAGAACCAATGAGGTTCATTCTCGCGTTACGCGTCACGTTTGATCTTCAGGAAGAACCAATGAGGTTCATTCTCGCGTCACGTTTGATCTTCAGGAAGAACCAATGAGGTTCATTCTCGCGTTACGCGTCACGTTTGATCTTCAGGAAGAACCAATGAGGTTCATTCTCGCGTCACGTTTGATCTTCAGGAAGAACCAATGAGGTTCATTCTCGCGTTACGCGTCACGTTTGATCTTCATCAAGAACCAATGAGGTTCATTCTCGCGTTACGCGTCACGTTTGATCTTCAGGAAGAACCAATGAGGTTCATTCTCGCGTTACGTTTGATCTTCAGGAAGAACCAATGAGGTTCATTCTCGTGTTACGCGTCATCAGTAACCCTAACCCTATCTCTTAGATTCAATCATTTGTGTTACAAAGATGAATATCTTGTGGGTTTGGAATAACATGAGGATGAGTAGTTAAATGGCAAAATAATTTTTTTTGGGTGAACTAACTCTTTAAGATCTTTACCACATAATCTTCCATTTCAGTGTAAACTCCTGCCGTCCAAACATTACTTGATCGGTCAGAAAGCCGTACAAACCTCTGGTGAATCATCAGAGAGTTTCAGCATCCTTTTGATGCATGTTCTGGCTTTGTGGTTCAGCTCCATGATCCAGTAAAGCAGCGCTGCGAAATACAACGCTCGGTCACCGGCTGTGGATCCGGCCAGCTTCAGGTCAGAGGTCAGCTCGTTCACAGCATTTCGATCTCATGTGGACACAGAACGACACGTATCATCCCCGAATCGATGTTTCATTCATCAGTCATTCAGTTTAGCGTGTGTAAAGAGCAGCAGAATCAGTTACCAATGATTTCACAACGTTTGTGTGCGCAAATGAGAGCTATTGTTGAGCACAGACACAGATGTGGATGATCTTTCAGCTGGACGAGCTCTCGCAAAGCCTCTTGTATGTGACCTGCAATGAATTCATCATCATCATCATCATCATCAGATGCCATAAAGCATTTTATTTTCATAATCAACAACTATCATATATACATACAAATGAGAAGTAGGGGAAATGGAAACAAGTATTAAAAACAAAGATTCTTTATAGACCTTATTCAGAGCGGCGCCATGACGGGAATGAAAGCGAGGCTGCGAGGGGCAGTGTTTTCAATTGCGTCCGGTGTTGAAACAAAAGCTCCTTGGTCTCTTATTTTCTACATCATGTTGCCTGGAGTTTTTGTCTACTTGGAAATATAGTTTTGTAGTCATGTCAACAAAAAAAAATACCAAAACACATTAAATAATTAATAGTAAAACAGCCTCGCTTTCATTTCCGTTATAAAACAAACATGACGACGCTGCGAAAAGAACAATAAACATCCATAAAAAAATATTAATTAATGTGGGGAAAAAAGGTTCTATAGTTTTATTAAAAATGCTCTTCAAACTTAGATTTTTTTTTCCATTATTTTAAGAACTGTTCACCGAAAACGGTTCTTCTGTGGCATCTGTCCCTTTCTGGAACCTTTTTTTTTTTTTTTAACAATATGTAAATAAAGTCACATTTAGCTTACCTTCCATCAGAGTTGCGAAAGCTTTGAAGAACCGGAGCACTGGATCATTATTATACAACTTTAAATTCTTCACTGCTGTATTTAAGGCTCGTCTGAAGCATTTCTCCCTCATATAATATATAATCAACGGCTGTTAACGCAAACATCAGTCATTAAAACGTTTCTAAATATATATTGCGTTAAAATATGATATATGAACTGAAAACTTACCAAACAAGTTTGATCGTTTTCTGACAAATAATTCGTTATAATGACGTTTGCCATCAAAACAGCACCTGCGATTAGAAATAAAGGTTGACGCACACCTGTGCAGGAATAATAATCAATCACAGACACCTCCGATTGTGTTATTGATTCCTAACGATCGATTGAGATTGATTATTCATGTCCGTTTAAACGAAGCAAAAACACTACTGTGTCGAATTGTGTTTTTTCCCCTCTCTCTTATAGTATATATATATGTATATATATTGTTAATGTTTTAGTTAAAGTATAAAGAGTAAAAAAAGAAAGGAAAAATGAAACGGACGAATGGCGAAGACATGACGTCACGAGTCGCTTAGATAGAGCAACGCGATTGGATAAAACGGACGTTCTAATGAATATTAATGAGCAGCGTCCTCACGTGCTCCTGAATATTCACGAACGCACCTCGTTGGCGCTGTTTGCTGGAGCAGCGCCGCAGTTCCTGATGGGATTAATCCCGAGTGTGTTTGATCCCGACGCCGGGTATCACGTGCACGCGGTGAGTGCCACATTTACAGCTGCTTTACTCTTCATCATTGTATTTAGATAAAGTCAGTGACATTCGACCGAAAGGATGATTTCCGTTTAAGATCCTTTTGGATCAGTTCCAAACCATGCCATATTCAAAATCTTGTTTTTGTCAGAGAATATATATATATATATATATATATATATATATATATATATATATATATATATATATATATATATATATATATATATATATATATTACGAATAATATAATATTTTTCTATTAACATTATTTTAAAATTAATTTAGTTAATATTATTATTTTTAAATTATTTTTTAGATTTTGCTATTTATAATGTATTATGATGTAATTGATGCTTTATTTATTTTATGTTTAATTTGGCGGAAAGGGTTATGGGGGAGAACAACTTTAAATGTATGGAAATCTCTGTTATTGCTTTGAAAGATTTATAAATAAATGAGGGGGAGAAAAAAATCATGGCATGTTCAATATATTGTCAGAATTTTGTCTTGTTCATAATTATGATAGAATTTAGACTGATCTCTGTGATTATATTTGCTGATAATGTACGTGATTCGTCATGATCCGTTTTAGGAATAATGCGTTACAAGTGACGTAATCAGATACATTTTCAAGTAAGGAGTAAAAGTAACGAATTACTTTTACATTTACAGTACAACTAAATATCAGTTACTTTTACAAACAACTAATGCAAGTGACTGTTTATCTTTTATTTTAATGACAGCTCTGCTGTTCGCATGCAAACATGATGTTATTGTAGTTTTAGACTAAATGTGAACATTTATTAATCTCTCTTGGTCTAAAAAAGTTCCTCAAAATTAACAAAATCATTGAATTATGTAAACCTCCAATAATTAAATATGTTAAATAAAACACTTATTAATGCATTTAATGTCACTTTATTGATCAGTGTCTCGCCGCTGAGCTTCAGAGATTCAGTTCAATCATCAGCAGAAATGTCTTTATATGTTTAGTTGTTATTGTTGAAGTGAGTGTTAAAGTTTCTTCTTCTGATGCAGAACGGCAGCGGCTGAAAGGTTTGTTTGAGTTCGACTGAAAGACACGTCAATCGGCACTTCCTTCAGAGTTAATATTTACATTCTGCTGTGAAAGATCCTAAAATATAATGTTTTGTTATTAAAAAAGTCAAGCACAGGCCAAATAAGAGAAAATGTAACGCAAAAGTAGCTTTTCAAAGTTATTTTTATACGCAATTAGTTACTTTGTAAGGGAGTAATGCAATAATGTAGCGTAAAGCATTATTTTCCTTAGAGAGTAACACAATGACACAATTAGTTACTTTTAAGGGAGTAATGCAATAATGTATCGTAACATATTACTTTCCTTAAAGAGTAACATAATAACTCAATTAGTTACTTTGTAAGGAACTAACGCAATAATGTAGCGCAACACATTACTGGTCATTATTTACACAAGTGTCATGTGGGGACAAAGGGCTTCCATGATATTCGTCTTTATTCCCAGATCCAGGAGAATTCTCCAGCGGAGAGAGCTGGACTGGAGCCCTTCTTTGATTTTATTTTGTCTGTTGGACACACCAGACTGGTGAGATACACACGTTTCAGACCAGCTACTCTAAAAATGATGAGTCAGAACCAGAAGTCATGAATCATGATGATGAACTGCTTTATGCTCTGATGTGTGTGTGTGTGTGTGTGTGTGTGATCAGAATAAAGAAAGCAGCACGCTGAAAGACCTCCTGAAGGCAAACGTGGAGAAGCCGGTGAAGCTGCAGGTTTACAGCAGTAAAGTGATGCGGATCCGAGAGCTGGAGGTCGTCCCCAGTAACATGTGGGGCGGTCAGGGTTTACTGGGGGCCAGCGTCCGGTTCTGCACTTTCCACGGGGCCAATCACAACGTCTGGCATGTGTTGGTGAGCTGCTGATTCAAAGCCAGTCCAAAAGTCTCAGATCCCTATTGAAAATTAACACAGTAAGTCATTTATTTACATTAATGAATTAACTGACTTATTATTAATGCTAGAAATGTTCATATTAGTTTGCAGGGCATTAGCTAATCTTATACTGCGAGGCTGTTGAGTGCTTGAACTGGTTGACGAGCGTCGATCTGAGGTGTGCGATTATTATCGGGGAAATGCACGGCGGAAGTAGTTCCAGCAGGTTTCGACCGAGTTCCAGCTCCGTATCACTCCGCCAAATGATTTCAAAGCTCCTCAGAGACGACAACAGCAGACGAAACACAACAACACTGAGCACACCAATAAATATAGTTAACAATAAGATAAAAACAACAAATTATGTCAATGTTTATAGCCATAAAATTGTTTTATGTATGGAAAGCACATACTGTCTTTGTCCCACACACACACATGCATACACACACACACACTCGCACAGAAACGTGTTGTCAGCGCTGCTATGATTTTATCAGTAAAATAGATTATCAACTTAAAAGCTGCATGATATTTCTCACCAGTGAGGGAAATAACAGCGCTGTTTTTGAAGCAGATAAACTTACAGTTTCAAACTTACTGTTAGTAGAGAAAGACACACAGACTCAGCTAATTCTCTCTCTCTTTTTCTCTATCTCTTGCTCTGTCTCGCTGCACCGTAAACGTGCACAATGTCTTATTTTGTAATTGTCTTTTCCAGTACAAATATACAAAAAAATAAACTAGTTTTGCCTTTGAATGAAAGTCGTCATGAAAGGGAAGTTGCACTGGTCTATTGTCACGTATAATTGAGTGAATCGCTTCACAAACAAGAACAAATGTGGGCGGGGCTTGATCGATTGGATGTTCTGGTTTGCTATTGGTGGATCTCGTGTGATTGACAGGTCATTGGCCTGCCCTCATAATCAGAGATGCTGTTATTCTCATTCAAATAAATAAGGCAATGGTGTGCACAGATCAATCATTTAGAGTAAACACTGCGGTATTCATGGTGACTAAGACTTTTGGATTGTTTTTTATTCTGCCAGGTTGTCGTTTGTTGGATTGGTTTTAATTGACGTTCTTTCAGGAAGTGGAAGCAAACTCTCCTGCTGAACGGGCAGGACTGAAGCCGTACTCGGACTACATTGTTGGCGCAGATCAGGTGTTGCAGGAAGTAAGATTTGTGTGGTTCAGAATCAAACTTCGGATTGATCGCAGACTGTATTTGAATTCGAATGCAAGCTTGAAGTGAAATCACACTTTCCATGAATGTTTGCAGTCGGAGGATTTATTTTCGCTGATCGAGGCGTCGGAGGGAAAAGCGCTGAAGCTGCTGGTGTACAACACTCAGAGGGACCGCTGTCGGGAAGTGATGATCACTCCGAACGGAGCGTGGGGCGGGGAAGGGAGGTGCGTCCATCAGCACTGCCTAAAGTCCATTAAACATCCTTCAGAATACTGCTTTTTCATTTTACAGCACTTTGTGTTCCAAGTAATAATTCTTGTGTTCTACATAATGATTTGTAACCTATATTGTCATGCACATCACTCAGTGATCAGAATACAGTAGTACCTCAAGATACGAAAGGCTCAACTTACGAAAAATCCAAGTTACGAAAGCAAAGACAATGAATTTTACTAAGTTTTCAAGATACGAAAGGTTTCTGAAAGTCCGAGATTCGCCCCATAACAATTTTGAAACTCGCGCCGCACGCCGCCATCTTGGTTATAGTAGACTCGCCACCATCCTCCTGCTCTCCCATTGGTTCCTGATGCTAGCCAAGCCATGAGATCCTTCTCTCTAATTGGACATCCCATCATGCATCTTCTATACGTACGTGCTGGCGTGCTTTAGCTCAGCCACTCCGCACCCCAAACTTTACCGTACGCAATCGGCATTCGTTCGCTCCAACGATACTTTTTTTTTTTTTATAGTTTTCCTTAAATTTTTTATGTGTTTCCATAAAGTTAAGTGTACGTACGTTATCTGCCGTTTGTCCTCCTCCTCCTCTGCCGCCACTTTCGGAGATAGCCTCACTTGAAAGGTAAGCTTCGACATTTTACGTTATTTCATTGTTTATAGGTCAATTTAGCTTTATTATGAAATTTAATGGGGTGTTTTTGGAGGGCTTGGAACGGATTAGCTATTTTACATGTAAAATGTGTTCCAAGATACAAAAAACTCATTATACGAAGGCCGCCTCGGAACGGATTAATTTCGTATCTCGAGGTACCACTGTATTGTATGTTAAAGTGCCCTTGTTATGCTTTTTTTAAAGGTTCTATTTTATTTCAGTCTTATACAACAGATTTATATCATCAAGGTCAAAAACACTAGTTTTCTCATAATACACATCAGCTCATCTCTCAGAGTCTGAAATGGTTCGATCAACGAGTCAGCATCTCTAAGCCCCGCCTTTCTGAGAGCCTCCTCTGCTCTGATTGGTCAAACAGCCCAGTCTGTTCTGATTGGTCAGATGATCCAGTCTGTTGTTCGAGACAGACGATACAGAAGCAGCGAATGACGGCATGTGAGGAGGAGGAGGATGACGTAGATACACAAACACAATACAGAAGTGTAGTGTTTGTTCCCGTGTTGTGTATTGATAGACTCAGAAGCTCATATGTATTATTATGTAACACTCATAACTCGTGCTGCTCCCAGCTTAATACTGGTGAATCACTCGTTGCCCCCGGTAACCCCCGCTGTAAAACCAAGCTGCCTCTAGTGGAGATCATATGCAATTACCCATAAATGAGGAGCTTGAGCTGCTGCGAGTGCTGAACACCTCTAGCGTCTGGAAGCTGCTCGTATCTCAAATATTTACTCGTATCTCAAATATTTACTCGTATCTCAAAGCAAAAATGCTCGAATGCTTGCTCGTATGTCGGGACGCTCGTATCTCAAGGTATTACTGTATACTGAACTCCCGTGTGTCTCGTCTCAGTCTTGGTTGTGGTGTGGGGTTCGGGTACCTGCATCGGATCCCCATGCGCCCGTTCACATCAGATCAATCCCAGAATGCATCTGCAACATCTGAAAGCCACGAGGACAACCGCTGTTCTGAGGTAAACGCACAGTAAACATGTCCAGCTCACACGAAAAGAAAATTATCTTTAAGACAATTATGGCTTTAACACGCATTTCATTTTGATATTTTGGGGTGAAATATATTAATACAATTCCCCATCATAATTTGTATCGTATAGACCGCCACAGAATCAAAGAGTAATTGCAGGTTTTTTATCTCACAATTACAAATTATAAACTCAAACTTCTTGTAAGCCATAAAGAGAGTTTTTTTCTCTTTTTTTGCAAGAAAAGGTCAGACTTTTGAGATTAAAAAAGAAAATTGTGACCTTTTATCTCAGAATTGATTTATTTCACAATTTTCTGACAAAGTCAGAAATACGAAATATAAACTCAAAAAAATTCTCTCGCAGATTTGAGTTTATAACTTGCAATTCTGACTTCTCTTTTTACCTCAGAATATTGAGATAAAGACAATTGATATAAATAGTTTATATCTCACAATTCTGAGTTTTTCTTCTCACAATTTCAAGTTTATACTAAACAAATCTGAGAAAAAAGTCTGAATTGCAAAATACATACGCGCTATGAACTGCCCTTTTGAGATGCGAGTTATAAACAAGTTCTCTCTTTTTTTGGGAAAAATCTGAATTTTGAAAGTTTATAATCCACATCTCCGACAAAAAAAAAAAAGTCCAAACTGAGAGATAAACTTGTAATCATGAGGGGAAAAAATAAATCAGAAAATTCGAGAGTAGCTTATTTTATTTCTGTGTTCTTTTGTTTTATGAATAAATGACACTTTACTATATATTCACACAGAAAACAGCTGTTTTACACTGATATAATATTACACTGTTTTACTGTATTTATCATCTAATAAATTCAGCTTTAATCACAGGAATAAATGACACTTTACTATATATTCACACAGAAAACAGCTGTTTTACACTGATATAATATTACACTGTTTTACTGTATTTATCATCTAATAAATTCAGCTTTAATCACAGGAATAAATGACACTTTACTATATATTCACATAGAAAACAGCTGTTTTACACTGATATAATATTACACTGTTTTACTGTATTTATCATCTAATAAATTCAGCTTTAATCACAGGAATAAATGACACTTTACTATATATTCACATAGAAAACAGCTGTTTTACACTGATATAATATTACACTGTTTTACTGTATTTATCATCTAATAAATTCAGCTTTAATCACAGGAATAAATGACACTTTACTATATATTCACATAGAAAACAGCTGTTTTACTGTATTTATCATCTAATAAATTCAGCTTTAATCACAGGAATAAATGACACTTTACTATATATTCACACAGAAAACAGCTGTTTTACACTGATATAATATTACACTGTTTTACTGTATTTATCATCTAATAAATTCAGCTTTAATCACAGGAATAAATGACACTTTACTATATATTCACATAGAAAACAGCTGTTTTACACTGATATAATATTACACTGTTTTACTGTATTTATCATCTAATAAATTCAGCTTTAATCACAGGAATAAATGACACTTTACTATATATTCACATAGAAAACAGCTGTTTTACTGTATTTATCATCTAATAAATTCAGCTTTAATCACAGGAATGACACTTTACTATATATTCACACAGAAAACAGCTGTTTTACACTGATATAATATTACACTGTTTTACTGTATTTATCATCTAATAAATTCAGCTTTAATCACAGGAATAAATGACACTTTACTATATATTCACACAGAAAACAGCTGTTTTACACTGATATAATATTACACTGTTTTACTGTATTTATCATCTAATAAATTCAGCTTTAATCACAGGAATAAATGACACTTTACTATATATTCACATAGAAAACAGCTGTTTTACACTGATATAATATTACACTGTTTTACTGTATTTATCATCTAATAAATTCAGCTTTAATCACAGGAATAAATGACACTTTACTATATATTCACACAGAAAACAGCTGTTTTACACTGATATAATATTACACTGTTTTACTGTATTTATCATCTAATAAATTCAGCTTTAATCACAGGAATAAATGACACTTTACTATATATTCACACAGAAAACAGCTGTTTTACACTGATATAATATTACACTGTTTTACTGTATTTATCATCTAATAAATTCAGCTTTAATCACAGGAATAAATGACACTTTACTATATATTCACATAGAAAACAGCTGTTTTACACTGATATGTGTTTATATATAGTATATAGTTTTGTATAAAGTTCTACATAATTAACAGTGAGATGAATGACGTTTGTCAGGAAAGGTTTAATTCCGAGTCTCATTCCAGTCATTGTTGGATTATGAACTGGACGCTGATGACGGATTCGTTCAGGATACGTTAGAAGTTTCTGGTGGGTCACACACATTTATTTCACATAACAGTTTATCAGAACAACCTCATTTGCTCGTATCTCAAATACTCATATGTCGGGACGCTCATATCTCAAGGCATTACTGTAGTAGATTCAAAAGCGTTTTTTGTTGACAGACACACGTTTGGATTCATCCGTTCCCGCTTCAGCCTCTCCTTCGTCTCTGAGAGCAGATGAGGATGATGAGGATGATGAAGAGGACGCGTCTGCTTCAAGTAAGCATCAAAATACCTTTAATCCCAGAGCTAAAGATCTTCGTGCTCATGTTTTCTCCCGCTCTCATGAAGACGGCGTGAGGATCCCGACAGCAGACAATTCAGGGATCTCCAACACGGAAGTGAAGGACGACGAGCTTGCAACATCCTCATAAGAGCTTGAGTTTCACCTGCTGCACTACAACTAAGAGACCGGAGAACTTCCCTAAAAACATTTATCAGCTGCTTTTATCATCGCATTCAAGAAACACATTGACATTCTAATCAGTTCTTGCTTTCCCTGGGAATCGAACCCATGACCTTGATGTTGCAAGCACTGCTCTCTACAGTTTGACACAGGAAAACTCATATTTCATATGAAGTCCGTCTGTTTAAAGAAGAGTTTTTGCATCAATTTCACCAAACATTTCCACTTTAAAATGTAATTACTGTGATTTCTTCTTGTAATTTATATTGCAGTAAATCTCAGGAACGCGTCTGGAGTTCGTCGTCGTCATCAACGTGTTTAACACTAAACGCTTGTTCAGCTCTATCTATATTATACACACACCGCGCAAATGCTATAAAATGCTTCAATATGTGCAGATGTTGAAGATTAAAGAGAAGATTTATTCGCTCGTCTCTGAATTATTGACACGTGCTTCTGAAACGACAGATATATTAATGTAAATCATTTTGCTGATTAATAACTGGTTTTAATGTGCGACTCTTTTTATCAGGATAAATCACACAAATGACAGGATTTGCGTTTCTTTGAGTTCTTTAATAACCAGATGAGCCTGTAAAACCAGATCTCTAGTAAAAGCAGGAAAACAGGATGTTAAACACGCAACCGGATCAAAGTCTGCGCTTCTGCTCGTCCATTTCCCAAAATATACTGCATATAATTACACTGAACACAGGAAGCAGAAATACAGGAGCGGTGAAACACGTGGGTGTTGCGTTACTATAATCATCTTATTCCTCTTTAAGAACAAATATATACATGAATACAATGTGCAAATCTGTGTGTGATTGACAAACGTTTGCAGTTTTAGTTTTGCATAAATTAAAACATGACAGTTTCATGTCATCCAGTGATGTCATCCTTCAATAGTTCATAGCTTTTCTTTAAATATATGGATTTATTTCAGATAAAACTCCAGAATAATTCATCCAACACAGAAAACCAGCACTTGCTTCTGAAACCGATACGCTGTTGATATTATTACCTTTCCATAAAACAGCAGCATCCGTTTATTCATTAAAAACTCAACAAATGATCAGAATTTTCAAGTTTGGGAGATTATTCCTTTAAACTATTACCGCTTATAATGTTATGAGTATTTCTTTCTCTAGAAGTCTGTCATATTTTACATGAAAAGCACCTTTAAGATACCGTACATTTCTTAAAAAAGAAAGTAAATAAAAACCTCCTTATCTCCAGTAATTACAGAACATGTACAAAACAGACGCATTGATGATCACAGCGCATGAGTGAGGTGCATCATGGGAAACGACGCTCTCGCTGCGTTTACACACTCGTGATTGTTTTTAGGAACGGTTCCGGACGCAATCCTCAGCGGGTTCCGGATCAAGAGGGATTTGATGATGTCGTTGGCAACACACACACACACACACACACACGTCACTGGAATGTTAAATGAGAAACAAAAACAAACCAAAGCAACTCGAGCAGTCGGACGGGTTCGGCGTCCGTGAGTGTTTCTCCACAGATTCCTCCGGATGTCTGGGTGCCGTCAGACGGAAGCAGGAAGTGCAGGTGAGCGTGTGCTTTGATCGGGAAGAGCTGACGCACGGATCCGGCTCTCGCCTCACGTGGATTTCTGCCGGTAGTGAAGCGTCAGGTCGCCGCCGCTCTTCCAGATGAAGTGCTTCACCGTCCGCAGGTCCATGTTGGGATCCAGAACCTTCCGGAAGAAACACAATGTCACACAGACCAATCGCTTCAGTTTAAATACAGGAAAAGAGGGATGAGTCGGATTAGGACACATGCAAAAATATAAAAATATCAATAATATTTTACAGTATTTATCATCTAATAAATTCAGCTTTAATCACAGGAATAAATGACACTTTACTATATATTCACATAGAAAACAGCTGTTTTACACTGATATAATATTACACTGTTTTACTGTATTAATCATCTAATAAATTCAGCTTTAATCACAGGAATAAATGACACTTTACTATATATTCACATAGAAAACAGCTGTTTTACACTGATATAATATTACACTGTTTTACTGTATTAATCATCTAATAAATTCAGCTTTAATCACAGGAATAAATGACACTTTACTATATATTCACATAGAAAACAGCTGTTTTACACTGATATAATATTACACTGTTTTACTGTATTTATCATCTAATAAATTCAGCTTTAATCACAGGAATAAATGACACTTTACTATATATTCACATAGAAAACAGCTGATTTACACTGATATAATATTACACTGTTTTACTGTATTAATCATCTAATAAATTCAGCTTTAATCACAGGAATAAATGACACTTTACTATATATTCACATAGAAAACAGCTGTTTTACACTGATATAATATTACACTGTTTTACTGTATTAATCATCTAATAAATTCAGCTTTAATCACAGGAATAAATGACACTTTACTATATATTCACATAGAAAACAGCTGTTTTACACTGATATAATATTACACTATTTTACTGTATTTATCATCTAATAAATTCAGCTTTAATCACAGGAATAAATGACACTTTACTATATATTCACATAGAAAACAGCTGTTTTACACTGATATAATATTACACTGTTTTACTGTATTTATCATCTAATAAATTCAGCTTTAATCACAGGAATAAATGACACTTTACTATATATTCACATAGAAAACAGCTGATTTACACTGATATAATATTACACTGTTTTACTGTATTTATCATCTAATAAATTCAGCTTTAATCACAGGAATAAATGACACTTTACTACATATTCACATAGAAAACAGCTGTTTTACACTGATATAATATTACACTTTTTTACTGTATTTATCATCTAATAAATTCAGCTTTAATCACAGGAATAAATGACACTTTACTATATATTCACATAGAAAACAGCTGTTTTACACTGATATAATATTACACTGTTTTACTGTATTTATCATCTAATAAATTCAGCTTTAATCACAGGAATAAATGACACTTTACTATATATTCACATAGAAAACAGCTGTTTTACACTGATATAATATTACACTGTTTTACTGTATTTATCATCTAATAAATTCAGCTTTAATCACAGGAATAAATGACACTTTACTATATATTCACATAGAAAACAGCTGTTTTACACTGATATAATATTACACTGTTTTACTGTATTTATCATCTAATAAATTCAGCTTTAATCACAGGAATAAATGACACTTTACTATATATTCACATAGAAAACAGCTGTTTTACACTGATATAATATTACACTGTTTTACTGTATTTATCATCTAATAAATTCAGCTTTAATCACAGGAATAAATGACACTTTACTATATATTCACATAGAAAACAGCTGTTTTACACTGATATAATATTACACTGTTTTACTGTATTTATCATCTAATAAATTCAGCTTTAATCACAGGAATAAATGACACTTTACTATATATTCACATAGAAAACAGCTGTTTTACACTGATATAATATTACACTTTTTTACTGTATTTATCATCTAATAAATTCAGCTTTAATCACAGGAATAAATGACACTTTACTATATATTCACATAGAAAACAGCTGTTTTACACTGATATAATATTACACTTTTTTACTGTATTTATCATCTAATAAATTCAGCTTTAATCACAGGAATAAATGACACTTTACTATATATTCACATAGAAAACAGCTGTTTTACACTGATATAATATTACACTTTTTTACTGTATTTATCATCTAATAAATTCAGCTTTAATCACAGGAATAAATGACACTTTACTATATATTCACATAGAAAACAGCTGTTTTACACTGATATAATATTACACTGTTTTACTGTATTTATCATCTAATAAATTCAGCTTTAATCACAGGAATAAATGACACTTTACTATATATTCACATAGAAAACAGCTGTTTTACACTGATATAATATTACACTTTTTTACTGTATTTATCATCTAATAAATTCAGCTTTAATCACAGGAATAAATGACACTTTACTATATATTCACATAGAAAACAGCTGTTTTACACTGATATAATATTACACTTTTTTACTGTATTTATCATCTAATAAATTCAGCTTTAATCACAGGAATAAATGACACTTTACTATATATTCACATAGAAAACAGCTGTTTTACACTGATATAATATTACACTTTTTTACTGTATTTATCATCTAATAAATTCAGCTTTAATCACAGGAATAAATGACACTTTACTATATATTCACATAGAAAACAGCTGTTTTACACTGATATAATATTACACTGTTTTACTGTATTTATCATCTAATAAATTCAGCTTTAATCACAGGAATAAATGACACTACTATATATTCACATAGAAAACAGCTGTTTTACACTGATATAATATTACACTGTTTTACTGTATTTATCATCTAATAAATTCAGCTTTAATCACAGGAATAAATGACACTACTATATATTCACATAGAAAACAGCTGTTTTACACTGATATAATATTACACTTTTTTACTGTATTTATCATCTAATAAATTCAGCTTTAATCACAGGAATAAATGACACTTTACTATATATTCACATAGAAAACAGCTGTTTTACACTGATATAATATTACACTGTTTTACTGTATTTATCATCTAATAAATTCAGCTTTAATCACAGGAATAAATGACACTTTACTATATATTCACATAGAAAACAGCTGTTTTACACTGATATAATATTACACTTTTTTACTGTATTTATCATCTAATAAATTCAGCTTTAATCACAGGAATAAATGACACTTTACTATATATTCACATAGAAAACAGCTGTTTTACACTGATATAATATTACACTGTTTTACTGTATCATGTAATAAATTCAGCTTTGTTGAGCACGTTAATGTAAATCTCAAATTCTGCATTAGTAACATTGGAAACTGTAACTACGGAGTACTGAGAGATTTAACCGTTCAGAGGTGTGTTAGCAAAACAACAGCGACTCTGATGGGATGCAGGATTGGTGTGAGACGGTACCTGGTCTTGACAGAGCAGCTCGATCTTCTCCTCCGCCAGCACCGCCATGTCCTCCTCCTCCTTCTGCTCGCTGGGCTTCTCTCCGGATGAAGCGCCCGTCTGCGACTCGCTGTCCAGGTTGATGATCTTTTCATACACGTGTTCCATCACCTTCCTCACCTGTAACATGTCACTGGCCGACAACCGATCCCTGCAAACACACACACACACGCGATTGGTATTTACATCTGAAACAGACTGAAACATCTCCGGCACACACGTACTTCTTCAAGGTCTTTGCTCCGGAGGATGAATGTGGCTGGAGGTAGAAAGGGATTTTGTTGAATTTGGGCATGTTTTTCTGCAGGGAAAGCAAGAACTGATTAGAAGGTCAATGTGTTTCTTGAATGCGATGATAAAAACATTAAATAAGAAGCATTTCTTGCTTGTATGCAGATGATCTTACGTCCACTGTGATGTCGATGACCCACTGCGGGACCGTCTCGTTGAGTAACATGGATTCGGTCTCTCCTCCGGAGTCTCGACACAACAGCCTGCCCAAACACACACACACACACACACACAGAGCTGTGACGCGGTTTCATCACTGAACATCTGAGCATGTGATAAACAGGACGACACACACCTGAATAACGTCCTTCCTCCCGCTTCCCCGAAGATCACTGGAGTGTGTGGCGGCACCTGAAAATATCCGTTTCCTTTCTGTATCCGGCTCTCATGTTCACCGTTCACTGAGCAAACACACAACATATGCCATCAGCAACATGCATACACACACACACACCAGAATGTATGATTATGGGATAGTAAATATTCGTATTTTTGTATACAATTAATGCAAACTAAAAAAATTGTTGAAAACTGGTAAGTTACTATTGTAAATAATTTTTCAGAATTCTTTGAGGAACAAAGTTAAATAACAGCGTTTATTAAAAATAGAAATTTACATTAACAACCTTTAAAAGTATTAATTTCTTCAATAAAAAACAAGTAAAAAAAAGTCTGTTTATAATTATGGTATAATATTATATTAAAAAAATAGACAGATAGTGCTGCTATAATTATAATAATAATAATAATAATAATGTAAAAATAATATTACACAGTAATAAATGAATGAGCGCGCGACCGCACCGGCGAATGAGCGCGCGACCGCACCGGCGAATGAGCGCGCGACCGCACCGGCGAATGAGCGCGCGACCGCACCGGCGAATGAGCGCGCGACCGCACCGGCGAATGAGCGCGCGACCGCACCGGCGAATGAGCGCGCGACCGCACCGGCGAATGAGCGCGACCGTGAACATATCGATTGAATGCATGAACAGAACTGTAATGTTTGTTGTTACCGCTCCCGTGATTGAGCTCGGTCTCCTCATCCATGGGGTTGATGTGTGTGCGGGGCCAGTATTCCAGCAGAGCCTGGAGCAGCAAACCTCCCAGATTCACTGCGCAAACACAAACACACCTTCAGCACTTCCTGTCAGTGTGAGAAACACAAGCCTCTGCAGCTCACGCTCACGTTTGGGGTCAGATCCGTCCGGACTGGTGAATCCAGCGTCTTTAGCAGAAACCCAGGCCGCAAAACAGTCACTCTCGTCCAGCGTTATAGTCAACATCTGTCAATCAAAACCATCAGTTCCAGAAAGCAGGGTTATCTTACCCTCAAACATAACCTGAACTCATAACCCAAAGCTTGCGGAGTCGAGGAGTAAGTTCATCAAACCCAGAGTATGTTCAGGATTAACACACAAGACTCTCAACAGACACGAAAAGCTAAGAAAAGCTACTATTTTTTCTTTTTGTTTAATGCCGATTTCATAGACTCTTGGTGAATATCGCCACCTATTGGGTGGTTCTGAAATAACTTCAGTCTTTTTGTTTAAGAATCTTTTAATGACTTTGAATAAGAACTATATTGGTTTATTTGATGCTCCTTATATAATAAAGAGAAAGACTTGAACTAATTAATAGTTTGTGCTTGCAAAGATAACCAGAGGGTAAAAGTTTAGTTTTGATGTTTAATCATTTTGCTTCCACATTACTAGAAATGCAAGATATAGTTTACTATAAACGACTTTCTATTATAGAAATGCATTACAACATAAAAAACGTTACAAAAATAAAACGTGTGATCAACAATGTGCGAGATCTATCTATCCATCCCTCCATCATCCATCCATCACACTAAACACGCATTGAATCGCTGATCTACTGTAACGCACCCCCGTCTTCAGATCCACAGAAAACCAGTTCGGCACGTACACCATCTTGAACCTTTTCTTGATCTCTTCATCAAACTCCATCTTCCCCAAATCTTCAACTTTACAAGCCTGTGAAACATCAGAAAGCAAACCAGTCACACGTGAACCAGCGTTCGAACCGATGACTGCAGACGGTGACCCGACACGCACCTTCAGCACATCCCAGTACGCCACATTACTGTTGGTGTCTTTGGTCAGAATGTGTCTCTTGTCGTTCAGAATGTGGCACTGAATTATACTGGCGCCCCCTAGAGGACGAGACAAACATGACATCCCATAAATCAAATCTGCTGTCACACATTTCTATTATTACTAACGCTCATTTACTCAGTCCTGTTGGCTATAAGAGATGAACAATGTCCTTTTCATACTTGCGTTTCAGTGATAAGACATCCATCCATCTTTCTATCCATCCATCCATCATTCTATCCATCCATCTCTCTTTATATTCATCAATCATTCATCTATCTATCATCCATCCATTAATCTTTCCATTCCATCCATCTATCTATCTATCATCCCCCCATCTTTCTATACAACCATCCATCCATCTCTCTTTATATTCATCTATCCATCCATCTCTCTTTATATTCATCAATCATCCATCCATCTATCATCCTTCCATTAATCTTTCCATTCCATCCATCTATCTATCATCCCCCCATCTTTCTATACAACCATCCATCCATCTCTCTTTATATT
This sequence comes from Rhodeus uyekii, assembly GCA_037043235.1. Classification (NCBI taxonomy): domain Eukaryota; kingdom Metazoa; phylum Chordata; class Actinopteri; order Cypriniformes; family Acheilognathidae; genus Rhodeus; species Rhodeus uyekii. Next base: position 243,582 of record JAWRVZ010000301.1, on the reverse strand, counting down.
CATCCATCCATCTCTCTTTATATTCATCCATCCATCTTTCTTTATGTTCATCCATCCATCCATCTCTCTTTATATTCATCCATCCATCATTCTATCCATCCATCCATTAATCTTTCCATTCCATCCATCTATCTATCATCCCCCCATCTTTCTATACAACCATCCATCCATCTCTCTTTATATTCATCAATCATCCATCCATCTATCATCCTTCCATTAATCTTTCCATTCCATCCATCTATCTATCATCCCCCCATCTTTCTATACAACCATCCATCCATCTCTCTTTATATTCATCCATCCATCTTTCTTTATGTTCATCCATCCATCCATCTCTCTTTATATTCATCCATCCATCCATCTATCATCCATCCATTAATCTTTCCATTCCATCCATCTATCTATCATCCCCCCATCTTTCTATACAACCGTCCATCCATCTCTCTTTATATCCATCCATCCAATCATCCATCCATTAATCTTTCCATTCCATCCATCTATCTATCATCCCCCCATCTTTCTATACAACCATCCATCCATCTCTCTTTATATTCATCCATCCATCTCTCTTTATATTCATCCATCCATCTCTCTTTATATTCATCCATCCATCTTTCTATCCATCCATCTCTCTTTATGTTCATCCATCCATCCATCTCTCTTTATATTCATCCATCCATCCATCTATCATCCATCCATTAATCTTTCCATTCCATCCATCCATCTATCTATCATCCCCCCATCTTTCTTTACAACCGTCCATCCATCTCTCTTTATATTCATCCATCCATCCATCTATCATCCATCCATTAATCTTTCCATTCCATCCATCTATCTATCATCCCCCCATCTTTCTATACAACCGTCCATCCATCTCTCTTTATATCCATCCATCCAATCAATCATCCATCCATCTCTCTTTATATCCATCCTCCACCCATCCTCTGATCAGGTGTGTGTTGAACACTGGCACACGGGTACCTTTGATGACCTGCTCAGGTTGAGTGCAGAGGGGCGTCAGCGGGGCGCTGCAGTCGTTGTCATAATCTCCAGACGCTCGGAAATTATGGATGCCCTTCAGAGACTGAGGAACAGAGACACATTCAACAACTCACTATATGATGATTCAGGAAAGAGCTTTCTGCTAATATCAGAGGAGCTTTCCAGCGAGGATGCGTTGCTTCTGCTGTGTTTCAGAAATACGCTGTTGTTGTCATCTGCTAGGGTTGTGAGAGGCTGACATCTCATCCCATCTTTTAGGATTATATCGATAACAATAATGAACATCGTTTTTCGGAGTGCGTTTATTGAGTTGGTACCTTTGGCAGGTTTAGGACTGACTACTAAAGTTTTTGATATTCTTCACATTCTGTGATGGTCAGAGACAGAAAACATCTTTTCCAAGATGTTTGAATTGATTTTTACCTTTTAAGTGCATTTTTACCTTTCTAAAGCCATTTTTTAAAAACCTATTTAAATGTATGCAGCATATTTTGTGTCAAATCCTTTCATTTAATCAAAGTCCATTAGAATAGTAAGACACAAAAGGGCTGTTTGCAATCACATGAAATCAGGAACAGTTAAAATGATCTTTGCGGGTCAGAGAAACAGAATGTCGTTCGGATCGTTTCCACAAGCATTTAATGAACGTGAATGAGTTTCACCGGCAGGAATAATGTGCTGATGCTTTACACACATTCAACATTGATGTTTGATTTTAAAAAGATGCTTTAAATGTGAGATTAAAACCGCCAGTCACCGCTAATGAGTGAGTCATTGAATCGTTCATTCAACCGATTCAATCAAACAGCTGATTTATTCAGGAACCAAGCATTCGACTCTCTTAATGAGTCATTGAATCGTTCATTCAACCGATTCAAATCAAACAGCCGATTTATTCAGGAACCAAGCATTCGACTCTCTTAATGAGTCATTGAATCGTTCATTCAACCGATTCAATCAAACAGCCGATTTATTCAGGAACCAAGCATTCGACTCTCTTAATGAGTCATTGAATCGTTCATTCAACCGATTCAATCAAACAGCCGATTTATTCAGGAACCAAGCATTCGACTCTCTTAATGAGACATTGAATCGTTCATTCAACCGATTCAATCAAACAGCCAATTTAATCAGGAACCAAGCATTCGACTCTCTTAATGAGTCATTGAATCGTTCATTCAACCGATTCAATCAAACAGCTGATTTATTCAGGAACCAAGCATTCGACTCTCTTAATGAGTCAGTGAATCGTTCATTCAACCGATTCAATCAAACAGCTGATTTATTCAGGAACCAAGCATTCGACTCTCTTAATGAGTCATTGAATCGTTCATTCAACCGATTCAATCAAACAGCTGATTTATTCAGGAACCAAGCATTCGACTCTCTTAATGAGTCATTGAACCGATTCAATCAAACAGCTGATTTATTCAGGAACCAAGCATTCGACTCTCTTAATGAGACATTGAATCGTTCATTCAACCGATTCAATCAAACAGCCGATTTAATCAGGAACCAAGCATTCGACTCTCTTAATGAGTCATTGAATCGTTCATTCAACCGATTCAATCAAACAGCTGATTTATTCAGGAACCAAGCATTCGACTCTCTTAATGAGTCATTGAATCGTTCATTCAACCGATTCAATCAAACAGCTGATTTATTCAGGAACCAAGCATTCGACTCTCTTAATGAGTCATTGAATTGTTCATTCAACCTATTTGTTCATTCAGTAACGAAACACTTGTGCGTTTCTGAGATTCAAAACTGTCCCGTTACTTTATGTTTGGAATTAATTTAATTGGCGAAACCAGGCGATATTGTGTCGAAAATGTAAGTTACTTAATAACTTCTTGTTTATTGAACTATTGTTTAAAATCAATATAACATTTGCAACCATGCTCATATTTGGAGAGAATAAAATGGCACGCTTCATTTCATATTGATTATATCAGATGACAAATCTAAAAGACAAAAAGTCACACAGGGAAATTTTTGTCCCCGTATCAGGAATTTTGGGGGAATTTTAAATGTATTTTAATAGAATCACGCTGTCTAAATAGGGTGGATAACGTGTAATACAACAGATTATTTAAAAATAGCCCCACTGTACCCCATCCAGGGATATACAGCTGAAAGGCGACACTAATTAATGAGTAAACGAGCTGCAGAACGCTTAGTGCTCAGCTGCACGGATCTGCGTTACGCCAGCACAGCTGGAGCAGGTGCTGCTCGCGCTCGTGTCACGCCGGACACCGGCTGCACTCACCCATTTATTAACAGTGGACTTTGTGGTGGAAACCCAGATGGCCGAATGCGGATCGGCTGACCTGTCCAGCTCCATCTGAAACACACAGAAGCACATTCACAGTCCAGTAGCTTCACCTCACTCTCCATTACCTGCTCACGGTGCACAGCTGCAAGAGCTACACACTCACACCAGTGATTAAACACAGATGAAGCGTTTTCAACAACATATATCCTACATGCTTGTTCATTACGGAGCGAGATACTGTATCGGTGCTGTCGGGGAAACCTCATATCTCCAAAAACACTACGGGAAGTGGAAAAAAAAACATTGTATTTTGTAAAGAATAACACCATGTTGTCAAAGTTGATATTGTGGCTTTATACATGAGATATAGAGAGAGAGAGATATATATATATAGAGAGAGAGAGAGATAGAGATAGAGAGAGCGAGGGATAGATGGTCAGACACTTGCTTGTATCAATATATTACTTAAAATGTACCAAAATCAAACTCAAATGTTGTTATAATATTTCTATCCAGTGAATTTTAGATGCGTTTTGTCCATTATATCGCTCTCATCTGAGGCCGTTTAATAAACACTCAGGTAATAAAGTTACTGTAACTATATAATGCAGACGCTCCGTTTTCTCAGACAGAATCTCATGTTATTAAAGATGAAGTTCTTCACACAGACTATTAAAGATGTTATTAGCTGAGACTCGATGACAAACACTTTATATAAAGATAGTGTTGCTTGAGTAAAACAAAGAAGCAGTTAATTATTTATAATTGCATTGCAAACAAGCAGAAACGCTTCAGAGGCGGAGTTATGAGGTTTGATTGACAGCTTGAGCAGCCAATAGAGTTACGAGCTTCAGTCACAAGCGGTTAATATACCCGCACAGACAAAGGGTGAACTAAAATATACAACAGAACATCCAGCTCTGGTCAAATAAATAAATAAACAATTTAATAAGTTAACTCAGTTTAATAAACGTTTAAAGCACCTTCAGCACGGGCGCCTTCTCCTCACAGATCAGCACACGGATGTCTGGGTTGCGCAGGTCTGTGCAGTAAATCTTCCGGTCGCGGCCGCCGGAATAAACGTGCGTGAAGGCCTCGTTGACCTGCAGCGCCCAGACGCCCTCGTCGTGAACGCGGTACGTGGCGATACACCTCTGCTGCCCCAGAGACCACAGCCGGATCGTCCCGTCCGAACTCCCGGAGAGACACTGAACACACAGAGCCGGGATAAACACACCGGGATTACAGGCTCTTAATCCGGGAATAACTCAGAACCTGAGGAAACTGCAGGGAGTTCATGAAAAGCTAATAATTAAATAAAAAATAATTCCAATAAGTCACTTTCTATGTAGCGGCAATAATTTATTCGTTTACCTGCACGTCTTGTAACCATAAACATGCATAGTTAAACGATTGAAATATTAACTAGATTTATAAAAGGAGACTTGAGCACGTGTCTCGGTCTGACCTGAGTGCCGTCTCGGTTCAGCAGGAGGGATTTGACGTTGTCCGTGTGTCCCTTCAGTTTCATGAGTTTGGCACATGTGCGCGGGTCCCACACTCTCAGAACCTGAGACCAACAGATCGCCGACAGAGAGAGATCAGAACGACAGGCAGCTGCTCTAACAAACATCATAACCAAGACCTGAAGAGTTCAGGTAACATTGTAAGAAAATCTTAAAAACAATACAGTAATGCCTTGAGATACGAGCGTCCCGACATACGAGCATTTTTTGCTTTGAGATACAAGTAAATATTTGAGATACGAGCAGCTTCCAGACGGCAGGAGTCACGGCGCCTCACTCCTTCACTTCACGTGTTCCTCCACTAAAATAAGTGTTTGCGCGAGCAGAAAAATCGAACTCGCAATTAAAACCACATTTTATAAATCACAGGAATCCTTGTGTGTCTCTATAGCAATTAAAAACATGTTTTTCCATTGTTATTTGCACTAATAAGGGAGTTTTTTAGAAGGCCGGAATGGATAGTTTTTTTTCCTGTTATTTCTTATGGGAAAATTATTTGCGATATGAGCAACTCGAGTTACGAGCTCGTCCTGGATTTGTTAAAGTTCTGTGTAAAGTTAATTTGTTATAAGCACCTATGTTATAATCACGAGTGTTATAAGCAGTGGCGTGCGGCTTATGTTCCAAATTATTATCTATTTTTTTTTTCAGTGGGTGCGGCTTATATTCAGGTGCGGCTTATATTCCAGTGCGGCCGATAGTCCGGAAATTACAGTATACAAACACCCAGTCAAATCTCAATTTCTGCCACGCATTCATCGCTAAAACCATTTCACTCAGTAACGTCACATGGAAGTGAAACGTTCGTCATGCCAAACCTTTTCAGTGGATCCCGACACTATAACCGTCCCCATCTGATTCATGGCCAAACTGTAGATGGAGTCCTTGTTCCCGCTCAGAGAAGACGCTGCAGAACACCAAGAAAAGGATCTTTTACACAAACTTAAACTAGGATCTATTGATTCTTTAATACAGATTTTAGGTCTAGTGATAAAATAAACTAATCTATTGTTTGGATTGTGATTGCAATGGACCAGTGGTTCCCAACCTCTCGGCTCACACAAGTTTCCCGCTGTAAGAATTTTAACGGCCCGACTGTGTGAAAAAGTGCAGATAATGTGTTACTGAGCCCAGGATCAAATCAGCTGCTCTGGCCTTACAGCGTTAGTTCCCATAATCCACTGGCTCTCACGCCATCCTGGACTTTCTTCTGTCAGATGAACACAATCAGAGGTACATTAAATAATATCCCTGCTCTTCCCAGCTTTTTAGTGAATAGTAACTGAGATTGAAGCCCTAATAATTTTATATTTTATTTTACACTCCTGCTTTTATCATTGCATTCAAAAAACACATTGACATTCTAATCAGTTCTTGCTTTCCCTGGGAATCGAACCCATGACCTTGATGTTGCAAGCACTGCTCTCTCCTGTTTTAGACAGAGGAAAGCCTCCATCCCTCATAAAGTGATCCATATGGATCCAGTGGTTAATAAAGACCTTCTGAAGCAAAGCCATGCATTTCTGTAAGAACAAAATCCATATTTATAACTTTATAAACTATAATTCTCTGACCTGACGCATTGACGAACACGGAAACAAGGAGGACAGAGCATTATGGATATTTTTATTAACCCCTGGATCCGTATGGATCACTTTATAATGGATGGAGGCGCTTCAAAATCTCAGTTACCATTCACTCCCATTATAAAGCTGGGAAGAGCCGGGATATCATTAATGTAACTGATTGTGTTCATCTGAAAGAAGAAAGTCATAGGATGGTTAGCCTAGGATGGTTTGAGAGCGAGTCAATTATGGGATCATTTTTAATTTTGGGTGAATTATCCCTTTAAATGCACATCAGACTTTTGTCCCACTGTCAATCATTGCAATTTCGAGAGTGAATTCTGACTCAAAGACCTCTGATTGGCCGAGAAATCAACGGATATGTCTGTGATTGGCTGCACTGCAAAAGCGTGTTGTAAAAAGAAACATTTGAGGTTCTCCTGAACGCAAACCCAAATCTGTTTCGCTCAAATTACAGATTCAACCAAAGGAGCTCTTACTTTCATTTGAGGGCGATTCGAGACTAAACTGAACTCACCGAGACTCGCCTAATGCAAAGGTTGGTGTTTTTGAGTATTTACCCGTCAGGTGGAAGAGGAGGAGGATGCAAACAGAGCTTAAACTTATTCGGGTGATGTGTAAAGCTAAAAATCTACGTAAAATAAAGCTAAAATAAGCTCAATGTAAAACGCTGGTTCTAAACACGCAAGGTAGTCACTATTTTTAGTCTTTTTCATGTTGCTGAAGATTTATCCTTACTTGTAGATGAAGAAACATCTGCATTTGTCCTTTTCAGCGACCCTGTTGATAACCATTCATCCATGTTTACATCTACAGTATGCAGCAAAAGCACTGGAGCTTATTCTGAACACAACCCAACAGCCAGTGAATACACAGTAACACGTCACTTGTGTGTTTGCTTTGGTTATTTCACTACATATTGAATGATGTTGTTTAATCAGACATGTTTGAACAACATTAATATTTTATTAATCACTTTCGGCAACATCGTCGCGGCCCACAGGTTGAAAACCACTGCAATAGATCAATAACAGATCGTTTACTCAGAACACTTTACAATTAGGCTTCGTTTGTTTGATTGAAAAGAACAAGCAATTAACTAATTAATGCTGTAAAACACACATTGTTCATGGTTAGCGAATGCATTTACAAATAAGACCTTATTGTAAAGTGTTACCGCCATTATAAGATCAAAAAGTAGTTTTTTTAATTGTGCACTTACATTTACAGTAATGCCTTGAGATAAGAGCATAAACTCGTATGTCGGGACACTCGTATCTCAAGGCATTGCTGAGCAGAACATCAATCTCAGCGGGCCTGTACTTGGAGAGAGTAATGAGCACTCACTAGTGACAGTGTTATTGGATGCGGTCAGTGCCGTGAGTGTGTTCACATCCCAGAGGAAGATCTGTCTGTCCAGCCCGGCCGACGCCACCAGCTCCTTGTCTTTAGCGTATGCCAACGCTTTTACATAGTCCTGCATAAACACACAAAAACATTCATTTAAAAAAAAAAAACCAATCCAATTGTTGTCGCTTTTTCCATTAGTAATGAAACTGATGCAATGCACGTTTTAATAAATAACACTTTTATTGAACTAATTTCAATGCACTTCTTGAATGGAATGATAAATGCATTAGTGTAAATATCTAAACCATAATTGTTCTATTTTAAAAGCATAATGACTATTGTTTTTGCATGCATACAGCAGTTCATTAAGCTGATATTTTGTTCTGTTGTGCACATTAAGAGACTGCAGTGAATAGGCATGATGTGTGTCTAACAGTAGAGAGTGGCGCTTGCAACATCAAGGTCATGGGTTTGATTCCCAGGGAAAGCAAGAACTGATTAGAATGTCAATGTGTTTCTTGAATGCGATGAAAAAAGCATGAATGTACCTTGTGCGTTCGCAGTGTTGACATGCAGAAGCCCTTATGTGCGTTCCAGACCTTCACTGTAGTGTCTGACGACGCTGATATCACTGTAGAGACAGCACACAAACACTTACACACTTACATTATATACATATTTCCCATAAGAAAAAACTGAAAATAAATTAATCCGTTCCGGCCCTCTAAAAAAACATCCTTATTAGTGCTAAAACAACGGAAAAAACATTTTTAACTGATAGATAGAGACACACACACACAGTCAGACACTCACATGTTTTCCCGTTGCAGCACAGGACGATATCATTGACCCAGTCTGTGTGATGCTCCATCGATGCGATGTACGGATCCTGCTGCAAAACACGCAGACACGTCATTTCACAGGCCGCGGAAGACTTGCTCTCTAAATGGATCCCATCTACGGGTTTACCTTGTGCTGGTTGACGCTCCATATCCTGATGATGGAGTCTCGTCCGGCGGTGAAGAGCCGGTTAAGAGCCGGATCCAGCTGTAGTGCGTTGACTCCATTACGGTTATATTTCTCCACCTCATCTCTGATCACATACGACACCTGCAACACACACACTCAGAATTAGATGCAGCAATGTTATCCATTATATATGTGACATGGTGCATTATCCTGCTGGAAGCAGCATTGGAGGAACATCGTGGTCATAAAGGGATGGACATGGTCAGAAACAATGCTCAGGTGGGCTGTGGCATTTAAACGATGCCTAATTGGCACTAAAGGGCATAAAGTGTGCCAAGAAAACATCCCACACCATTACACCACCACCACCAGCCTGCACAGTGGTAACAAGGCATGATGGATCCATGTTCTCATTCTGTTTACGCCAAATTCTGACTCTACCATCAGAATGTCTCAACAGAAATCCAGACTCATCAGACCAGCAACATTATTCCAGTCTTCAACTGTCCAGTTTTGGTGATCTGGTGGAAATTGTGCCTCTTTTTGCTATTTGTAGTGGAGATGAGTGGCACCGGTGGGTGTTTTGCTGTTGTAGCCCATCCACCTCAAGGTTGTGTGTGTTGTGGTTTCACAAATGCTTTGCTGCAAACCTCGGTTGTAACGAGTGGTTATTTCAGTCAATGTTGCTCTTCTATCAGCTTGAATTAGTCGGCCATGACCTCTGACCTCTAGCATCAACAAGGCATTTTCTCCCACAACAACCATGCCACGCTCAAAACTGCTGAAATCACCTTTCTTTCCCATTCTAACATTCAGTTTGGAGTTCAGGAGATTGTCTTCAGCAGGAACAACCCATAATTGCATTGAAGCAGCTGCCATGTGATTGGTTGATTAGATAATTACATTCATGAGAAATTGAGCAGGTGTTCATATTAATCCTTTAGGTGAGTGTAGTATGGACAATTCTCGTGACCTTTTAGAATCAAAATATGATCAAACATGCGCATCCGCAGCCCATAATGGCAATTTAAACCCCGACAACCCCGTTATATCATCACGGGCTGCAGTACGCACACTTAGTATGCAGCACACTGGACTCAAACGCCCTAACACTGTAGTCTACACTAGATTTTGAGACAGAGCCCGGCCTCCGCCTCCCTCTGCGCCACACAAACACTCACATCCGCGATTAAACCCGCCGTCCCGACAGCGATGAACCGCACATACACGCACGAGAGAAAGAAACAATCACCTGCACTTTTCTGCGCCCCGCTGCATTCTGCCTGTGATGCGTCGCCATCTTACATGTTGACGCCGTGACGTCACTTCCGTCACGCAGAGCAAAGCCGCGCGCTAGAAGCGGGAAATAAATATAAATAAACGGCCGAATATTATCGTGTATTTCATAGTTTCTCATAAACATCTGTGTTTTTATATGTTTAATAAATAAATACATTCAAGATATAGGTCAGCGGAAAGGTGCCAAGATAATTAAAAAATAAAAGTCAATCATCTTTTAATATTTTTAAATGAATAAATTGTGAAAGAAATTATCGCCACATAGAAAAATGCTTTTTGTAAATCATAATATACACACTCACACACACATACATAAATATGCACACACACTTATACATACACACTCACACACATATACATACATACACACATATTTATACACACACACACATACACACATATTCTTATAAACACACTCACACATATATATACACACACACACTCACATATACACACACACTTTCTCTGACCAACAGATGGCGACATGAACTCATATTCCACATCATTCTCGCTCCTCAGGCGAACAAACTTCATATTTATTTATTAATTCCACAAATATCTTCCTCTCCACTCCATACACACGTGAGATAAATCTATTAATACACAATGCATTGCATATACACTGTATTATATATGATATTGGGTATATTTGATAAAGTTATTAAGTCAATAAAGAAGGCATTTTTTTCAAAATGAATTTCTCGGATCTCATTGTACATATGCTGTCATACAAAGCCATACACACGTCATATTTCAGCATTAACACACACTAGTGCTGTCAAACTGATTAATCACACGTGCGGGTCTGTGTGTGTATGTGAGAGAGAGCGAGAGAGCGAGTGTGTGTGTGTGTACATTTATATTATTACATATGTGCACACACTGTGCACATATATAATATTCTTTCTTTCTTTCTTTCTCTCTCTCTCACACAGACACACACACACACACACACACACACACACACATTCACGTTCAGACAAACACACACACACATACACACACAAACTTACACCGACAGACAAACACACACACACACACAGTCTCTCTCTCTCTCTCTCTCTCTCTCTCACAC